>QVOA01016884.1:0-16945 GCA_014825685.1 Pseudomyrmex cubaensis | reverse complement strand
GGGGGGGGATCATCCCCACGTGTGTGGGGAACACAAGAATTAGTCTCTAAAGCGGTCGCAAGCGGGCGGATCATCCCCACTTGTGTGGGAACACTGGCAATTTTCTCAAAAAAACTATAGAAAATTCGGGTCATCCCCACCTGTGTGGAGAACACAATCATAAAAAAAGCGGTAAGGTTTCTCACTCCTTACCGCCCTTTATAAGCCCGTAGCCTTATAAAGTGTCGTGATTCCTCTTTATCCAATTTAAAAAACTTTTGCAAGCCTTAAAATAAAAAAAATATAAAAAAATATTAAATAATTTAAAAAAACGCTTGCTATTATTATCGTGACGTCGTATATTCTTTTTATCGGAAGGGGGAACCATCCCCAACCGATACAACTTAAACCTTTAATAAAGGAAATTTTATGGACTTCCATGTAAATTTTTTTCAACTTCTAGAATTATGCTTCACAGCACTAGCCTGTTGGGCAGCATGGTTTAGAAAATGAAAAAACAGGTTTTGGGGGAGAAATCTCCCAAAACTTCTACATGGACACCATAATCTAGGAGAAAATATATGTCACTTAATGAAATTTTGCAAATCCTTAATATAATTCTTTTAGGATTTTTTATTATTCTACAATTCAAAAAAAAAAGGAATAAAGAATAAGATTAAAATAATAAAAGGGGCGATACTGCATCTTTGTTTTTTATAAAGGAGATATTTTATGAGTATGACACCTCAAGAATTAGAAGAGCTTAGGGTACAGGCGGGCTTTAAATCACAATCAGAAGCCGCCCGAAATATAGGCATAACCATCAGAAGCTATCAGAGATGGGCAGCAGGGACGCAAGCAATTCCAAAAATAGCAGAAAATTACTTGCGGCTATTGATAGAAAAAAATGCTTTAGAGAAAGAAATTAAAGAACTTGAAACCTATCCAAAATGAACAAAAATATAAGCTGCTATAAACGCCAAAACGGCGTTAGCAGCAATCCCAAGCGGGCTATCTAAAAAATGATATATCTTTAATTTCATAAAATAAAACCCTATTTAAGCGTTACATGGTGGGGTTGTTCCATTTCTAGCTTTATCTTAACCCCTAACGTCTTGGCTATTTTAGTAAGTGTTTTTATCGTTGGGTTCCCTTCTTTTGCTAAAGCCCTCACAACGCCCTCACGTGTAAGTTTAGAACGTCTAGCAAGCTCGGCAGCATTTAATTCTCTAGCCGCCGCTATAGCTCTCAATAATTCTCCCATGACACGTGGGTCGTTATATTCTTCATATTGTGCAACTCTAAGAAAAGTCTCTATGTCCTTTTCATCTTTTAACTCATCTTCTAACTTCCATTCAGAAAACCCTTTAGGAAGATTTTTTAAAATATCATCTTTACTCATCTTATAGCTCCTTCATCTTTGCCGCTATCTGGCGGGCTTTCTCTATATCTCTGCTCTGGCTGCTCTTATCCCCACCAATTAAGAGCAAAATAATTTCACTTCCTTGCATGGTGTAATAAACCCTTAACGCCGTGGGATATTTTATCTTAAGTTCCGATATGCCGCCTCCTAATGCTTTAGCATTTCCAAGCCCTGTTTGCGCAAAAGTAATAATTGCAAGAGAGGTCATAGCAGCGGCTTCGTGGTGTTTTTTCTTTAGCCTGTTAAGCCATTTAGTAAATTCATCACTTCTTATGATACTTTTCATAAAAACAATTATAATTGGATACATTAAAAAAGACAAGATAAAAACCAATTATATTTTGTTATAACAAAGGAAAATAATCTGCAAAATAAAGCAAAATATAAAAAATTTCGAACAATTATCACTTGACTTTTTGACACTCATAATATTTTTTTATTGAGGGCTTGAGGGCTTGAGGGCTTGAGGGCTTGAGGGCTCTAAAACTATCTTTAATTTTTAAAAAGAGCCCGAAAGTGTCGCTTTCTCAAAAAAATCTTATCCCTGCTTCCGAAATCTCTGCAGCACTCTCATCAAAAATCACAGAACTCTGTCACATTCTTTTACCAAATGGTAAAAAAATAGGGCAAGAATGGCGTGCAGGCTCACTCTCAGGCGAGCCCGGTCAATCACTTGGCGTGCATCTTTCAGGTGCTAAAGCGGGTCTCTGGGCAGATTTCTCAACATCTGAAAAAGGCGATGCCCTTAATCTCATCGCAGAATGCCTCTATTCTGGCAATCTTAAAGAAGCCTATAAATGGGCATTATCCTTTTTAGGCCTTTCTGATGGGCAAGAACTTAGCCCAGAAAAACGCCGAGAATTCAAAGAAAAAGCACAAGAATTACAAGAGCAAGCAAGTCAAGAACATCAAAAAAAGCGCAATGCTGCCCGTGCAATGTGGCATCACGCCAAAGAAATTTCAGCCAACAGCCCCGCCTATCTCTACTTCTTAAATCGTGGCATAAATCTTGAAAATCTAGCCCATTTTCCAAAATCATTGCGCTTTTCTGTAGAACATCAAAATTATGAGAAAAATGCCAAAATACCAGCCATCTTAGCCGCTATTTTTAATGAAAATGGCGAGCAAATTGCCACCCATCAAACTTTTATAGAAAGAAATTCAGAAGGCAATTGGGTCAAAGCCAACCTCCAAACCCCTAAAAAAATCCTTGGCGCATTTAGTGGCGGCTATATCGCATTAAGTCGCGGATCATCTAATAAACCGCTTAAAAAAGCCGATCCTGATGACGTCATTATGATAGGCGAAGGCATCGAAACCACCCTCTCAGCTGCCCTTTTTTGCCCGCATTTAAGAGCACTATCTGCCTGCTCTTTAGGCAATATCGGGCAAATTTTCTTGCCTCCACAAATAAAAAAAATCATCATTTTAGCTGAGAATGATCAAAATCCAACCGCTAAAAAAACGCTCTTAAACGCCATTCAAGCGCTTAAAACACGCACTATAGAAGTGCGTCTTGCCTTTCCACCCTCTAAAAATCTAAATTCAGATTTTAATGATTCTTTACAAGATCCAAGCATCTCTTTTGAAGAAAATCAAAAAGCCATTCTTAATGCCATTTCTGCACAAGAATTTTTAAACACCCTAAAACAAGAATTTCAACAAGAAGATCAAGAAAATATAAAAGAAAACAGCCAAAAACCACCACCACCACCCCAAAATATAGAAGAGGAAAATCCTGAAAAACCCTTTCCAGTGGTCACTTTGGGGCAAAGCGATGGCGCCTTTTATTTTCTTGATGCCGTGCAACAATTACGGCGCTTAACCGCCAATTCATTAGAAAAACGCGCCGAAATCGTCTCACTTTTTGCAGGCGATATCAATTTCCTTCAAAAAACATTCCCTCACTACCGCTTCAATAAAGAAACTGGTTCCTGGGAAATCGTTGATTTTGCACGTAAAGAAGTCTCAGATTATCTCATAAAAAACGCCTTTAATGCAGGCATGTTTGGTGATCATATTCTCATCAGAAAGCCCGGCATTTGGGGCGGTTTTGATGGCCACCCACTTGTTCATTGTGGCGATGCGATTTTTACAAAAGACAAAATCTATCCCCCCGGCCTACGTATTGGAAACCAAATATTCCCAGCCTTTTACAGCCAAAAACGCCCAGATTCACCCGCAACAGCCCGCCAAGCTGGCGATTTCTATTATCAAATAGAAACCCTATGGAATTTTAAAAAAAACGGCTCTGGCATCATTCTCATAGGCTGGCTCGCTTGCGCCTATCTTGGCGCCTCTATTCCTTGGCGCCCTGCCCTTTTCCTCACAGGCTCGGCTGGTGCAGGTAAATCCTCACTCTTAAACATCCTTCACGCCGCCTGCCCGCTTTCAGAACACACAACCAACACCTCAAAAGCGGGTTTAGAACAAAAACTCAATGGGCGCGCCATGCCCACTTTTATCGATGAAGCAGTCGATGGCAAAACAGAAAACGCCGCACGCATGCTGCTAGACCTCGTGCTAGCTTCTGCTAGCGGCGAAGGGTCAAAGGCCCTCAGAGGCACCTCAGACGGCGCTGTAAGAGAAAATATCGTCGTGGGCTCCATCGCCATGGCCGCCATCACCCCACCTGATATGCAAGCTCAGCATTATGGTAGATTCACCCTAGTCGAACTCACACCCGCCTCACAAGGTAATGATTTTGGCGATATCCACCGAAATTTAATTTCTGAAATAAAAAAAATCGGTGCGAATTTATGGGGCAGAATGCTACAGAATTTTACCTTTTTTAAAGAAAACGCCCTTATATTTAGAACAGAATTGAAAGAAAAAAACTGTTCCCCTCGCGAGATAGATCAGCTATCAAGTCTTCTTGCGGGCTTCTACACCCTAACCCAAGAGGCCCCTCTAACCCACACCCAGGCCGCTTATTACGTGAACGAAATCCAAGAATATATTCAAGGTAATGAACAAGCCCTTCTTGCTTCAGAAACGCAAGACCTTGCCGATATTCTCCTAACTCAACGCGTCCAGGTCAATCGTTCTTCCGATCAACGCTCAATTATTAGCCTCATTCAAACAATTTTAAAAAATGAACCAAATCCAACACTAGATGACCAGTCACAACAAAATATAGCAGCCGACACACTCGCTGCTTACGGCATCCGTGTTATTAAAAAAAATGAACCTCGTGGCAAAAATGGAACTTTAGCACCACGTGGCGCGCCAGGTGCGGGCCTCTGGCTCTATCCACGCTCCACACCCTTAAAATCCCTTTTTAAAGAAACCCCTTTTGCAGGCCAAAAACTCGAATATTCCCTCAAACGCTTCCCTTCATCCTTTATTGAAAAAAAATTAATAAAAATAGGCGCTATGCGCTGTCGCTCTTGCATTTGGCTCTCAGCCTCTGACCTCAATATAGAAGACCCACCAGATCCCGATCCAATTTACGAAAAAACCCCCGATATCCTCAATAATTAACATCATGCCCCTTTAGGGGCATTTTTTTTGATCCACTGGTAACACTGGTAACAGCACTGGTAACATTTTGAACTCAGTCATCTTTCGCAGATAACTGGGCTTTTTTCGTTACTGGTAACAGTGGTAACGCTGGTAACACCATTTTTCTCCTCTATATAAAAAAACTTTTCAAGAAATAATATCAAAATAATATCATTACTTTTTTATTATTATTATTAAATTTTATTGTTACCACTGTTACCAGTGTTACCAGTTCTTAAAAATGGCGATTAACTGCCATTTCACTGGTAACACTTTTAAAATTAGAAATGCTACCAGTGTTACCAGTTCTTAAAAATGGCGATTAACTGCTATTTTCATTATTTTAAGC
The DNA here is from genome assembly GCA_014825685.1 of Pseudomyrmex cubaensis. Classification (NCBI taxonomy): domain Eukaryota; kingdom Metazoa; phylum Arthropoda; class Insecta; order Hymenoptera; family Formicidae; genus Pseudomyrmex; species Pseudomyrmex cubaensis. Next base: position 11,690 of record QVOA01016884.1, on the reverse strand, counting down.
TTTTATCTTGTACTCCCACCCCCTTTTTGATACGCTTTCATAGAAGTTCAAATTTAAAAAACTGAGGATCTTTTCATGAAAAAGCGTAAAAGAACCAGGCGCACCCAAGCTTCACTTCCATCATTGCCAACCACTCAGACAATTCAGAACAACTTCCCCACGCCTGAACGTGCTCGTAAAAAAGATTACGAACGCACTGGCACTGGCACTGGCAAAAGATTTAAACGTGCATCAACCCTGGCTTTTTTGCGCAACAAGGGCGAACTCACCTCAGAGATGGAAGAAGCAGCCAGCCGCTGGCTATCTGATTTCACAGCCAGCACAGCGGGCTATTTTGAAACAGCACATCAAGAATCTTTAAGTTCTGAATTAGTCGGCAATCGTCACACTTATTCTTTTTCTCGTGCCTTCGCAGGCATTCGTATTAAAATTATTAAAGATATTATTGGCGAGAAATCCCATCATATTCTTCTTCTAATGCTGGCAGAGAGCTATTCATTCCTCAACATAGGCACCAAGCTCTTCCCTGGCATAGGCAACACCCAAGCGATCACCCGCGCAAGTTCCGCATGCGCAATAGTCCTCAGCAGCCTTCCAGGCGCTTATACAGCCATGGCAAAAATCATAAGAGATGAACGTCAAAGAGAGCTTGCAATGCAAGATAATCTAAAAATAGAAGAAAAAGAAAAATACGAAAAAGAAGACGCTTGACAACTCCGAAAGATTTAAACATGATATCGGCATAATGGAATTCTTATGAGAAACGCACCAAGATTAAAATGTTTAAAACCCAAATTAACACCACTCAATCAAAACAAACTAAAGGAATTACCAAAAAAAGCAGAACCATTTTACACATCAAAGCCGTGGCTTTCTTTGGTAAGAAACATTAAACTATCGCGTGGGTCATCTTGTCAGCTATGTGGAAGAATAAATATAAGAATTTTTGCCGATCATATCAGAGAGCTTAAAGATGGTGGTGCGCCGTTAGATCCAACTAACATTCAACTTTTATGCGGTTCCTGTCATACAAAAAAAACAGCAAGAACCAAGAAGCTTAGAAGTTAGTATTCCCCACACACGTGGGGATGACCCGACCCGTATTCCCCACACACGTGGGAATAATCTTCTTGGGGGTGTATCAAAACTTCAAACCTTTGGGGCACTCAAACCGCATTAGGGCTCAAGCGCAGATTTTTTCATAAAAATTCGGCTTTTTTCAAACATTTCAAAATTTATAGGAGAAACGATATGGCTCGTGGTGGCGCTAGACCAGGATCTGGTCGCAAAAAAAAATCTGAGATAGATTTAAAAATAGAGGATATTTTAAAAAATAGAGAACAGTTAAAAAATATGCAGCCATTAGAATTTATGCTGCACGTGATGAGAAATCCAGATTATGCGCTGACTACACGAATGAGAGCAGCAGAAAATGCCCTTCCTTATACATCTATCAAGCCATCATCTAAACAGGCTGATATGTTCATGGATTATGATGGATGCAAGGAAACTTCTCCAATTGAGAAGTATTTCAGTTAAGTTTTTATGGATACAAGCTGCAAAAATTGGGAAGAGCGTTTAAAATTAGGAAAATCTTTAATTCCTGATTTAAATCTACCTAATCAAGAGCTTGCGGAAAAAGCTTTAGAGACATTTAATTACCTCAAAATTCCTGATGTTTTAGGACAACCACAATTAAAAACAGCATGCGGAGATTGGTTTAAAGATATTGTAAAGGTTGTTTTTGGTTCATTAGAACCAGCAACAAAACAGCGCCTGATTAAAGAGCTTTTCGTTTTGGTTCCTAAGAAAAACAGTAAAACAACCTACTCAGCTGCTTTAATGCTTGTTTCTGTTTTGTTTTCAAAACGTCCTAATGCAGAATTCCTATTAGTTGCACCAACAAAAGATGTCGCTAATTTAGCATTTTCACAGGCAAGCGGTATGATCAGGGCTGATCGTAAGCTGAATGCATTATTTAAAATTCAAGATCATCTTAAAACCCTGACATTCAATCGTAATGGCTGTAAATTGCTGATTAAATCATTTTCAGCAGATGTAATGACAGGGGTTAAACCTGCAGGCGTTCTGGTCGATGAATTGCACGTTATTTCTATGCGTTCTGACGCAGAAAACATCATGCGGCAGATCCGAGGAGGCATGCTCTCACAACCTGAAGCATTTTTATTAATCATCACAACACAAAGCGCACAACCACCGCGGGGTGTCTTTAAAGATTTACTAGAACGCGCCCGATTAGTTCGCGATGGAATTAAAGAAAGCGGCGGTTTATTACCAATTTTATACGAGTTTCCAAAAGAAATTCAGAACGCTAGGAAAGTAATTGGTCAAGAAGAAAAATGGCGCAATCCTGAACTATGGTCACTTGTTTTGCCAAATCTTGGGAAATCAATACATCTTGATCTTCTGCTACAAGATTTTAATGGAATTAAAGATAATCAAGAAAGCTTAACGATTTGGGCAAGTCAGCACCTCAATATTCAAATAGGTCAGGTTTTAAGGGCTGATAGATGGACTGGTGCAGATTTTTGGGAAAAACAGGGCACTGATTGCTCATTAAATGAGATATTAGAAACCTCTGATGTTATAGTCGCAGGCATTGATGGCGGCGGTTTGGACGATCTTCTTTCTCTAGCAATTCTAGGAAGAAATAGAGATAGCCAACATTGGATAGCATGGTCTAAAAGCTGGGTTTTTGATGGTGTTTTAGAACTAAGAAAAAGAGAAGCTTCTCATTTAAAAGATTTCCAATCTCAAGGCGATTTGGTCATTATTAACGAGCCAGGACAAGATATAGAGCAACTTGCAGATCTCCTTGAAACTATAGAAAAAACATTACCATTTTCCCTGATTGGAATGGATCCAATGGGCGTAGGGTCTATCATTGACGCTCTTGCAATTCGTGGGATTAATAGTGATCGCATCGTAGGTATTTCACAAGGTTGGAAAATGTGCGGAGCAATCAAAACCACAGAACGAAAATTAGTAGACGGCACCTTATTTCATGTAAAACAGCCTATTCTAGATTGGGCAGTATCTAACGCTAAAATAGAGCCGCGCGGCAATGCGATTTTAATTACGAAACAGGCTGCAGGTTATTTGAAAATTGACCCACTTATGGCGTTATTTAATGCTGTTTCATTAATGTCTACATCGCCCACACCAATAAAAAAATGTGGTGGAATAGAAGATTTTCTAAAAATTGGAATACTCAGCACATGAACATAGCTCAATCTGTTAAGAAAATTTTCTATAAAGCGATGAATTCCGCTATTATTTCCGTAACAGGCATTTCATTAAATGATATGCGTTTAGGAGCATTTTTAGCAAGTAATATCAGCACATCAGGTGAAATCGTCACACCTGAAAAATCATTACAACTAGACGCCGTTTTTGCTTGTGTAAAATTAATTTCAGAAACCATCGCCTCAATGCCTTTGAAATTGTATTTTAGACAAAATGAAACCACCTCTTCAGTTGCAAGAGACCATCCCCTTTTTAATATTCTCTATAATCAACCTAATGCTGATATGACAGGAATAGAATTTTGGGGCGTTATGATGACATCCCTTCTTTTATGGGGCAATGCCTATGCTCAAATCATGAGGCGTGATGATGGAACGATAATTGCACTAAATCCACTCAGACCTGATCATATTCAAATTGAACGCGATTTTAATAACGGCACTCTTATTTATAATTACGCATATTTAGGTCAAACCTTTCAATTACACGAAGAAGACATCATTCATATTAAAGGATTTTCATTTGATGGGCTCATAGGTCTGTCTCCAATTTCTATAGGCGCCAATTCTTTAGGCAATGTCCTTTCTGCTGAAAAGGTCGCGGCAAAAACATTCCAAAATGGTATATTTTCATCAAGCTATATTAAAGCCAACGACTACCTAACAGAAGATCAAGCAAGTCGTGCTAAAGCAGTCCTAAGCCAATTCACAAGCGCTGTGAATGCTGGGAAAATGCCCTTCTTGCAGGGTGGGTGGACGATAGAAAATATTGGTCTAAAACCAGAAGATAGCCAGCTGCTTGAGACAAGAAGTTTTGGGATCGAAACTGTATGCAGATGGTTTGGCGTCCAACCCGTAATGATTGGTCGAATGGAAAAGAGCACAGCTTGGGGCTCAGGCTTAGAGCAAATGAATTTATGGTTCTTACAATATTGCCTACAACCGTGGCTTGTCCGCATAGAGCAAGCAATTAGCCGCTGCCTTTTATCCCCTACCGACAGAACCAAATACTTCGCCCGCCACAACGTAGACGCGCTCTTACGCGGCGATAGCCAATCAAGGGCACAATATTATGTTGCTGGTCGTCAGAACGGCTACCTAACAGCGAATGAAATTAGAGAAAAAGAGAACCTCCCTCCTCTTGAAGGCGGCGATATTCTAACGGTTCAAGCGCAAATGGTTGCTTTAGAAAAATTAGGCACGAGTAATCCATTAGATGCGACTTCTATCGATAACGGAGCTTTATGATGACAAATATTGAGAATAATTTCATTCAAAAATCGCAAATGAGGCGCTTTTTAGAAATAAAATCATTTTCTGATTCCCAACAAGAACAAGGAATTTTCAAGGGATACGGTGCTTTTTTTAATAATTCAGATTCATATAATGATATTATTTTACCAGGCGCATTCAAAAAATCTATCGAACAAATTAAAAAAACAGGATTTAAATTTCCAATGCGCCTCATGCACGGCTTTGCATCAGTCGCAGAACTCCCAATTGGCGTATGGCAATCAATAGAAGAAGATGCTCAAGGTCTGCTCCTTACTGGCAAAATCTCGGCTATGGACACAGATCAAGGAAAAATGATTTATGAACTAATGAAAGACGGGGCACTTTCTGGTCTTTCTATTGGTTTCTATTTAGAAAATGGGGATTCAGAAATAAAAAATAATACACGATACATCAAAAACTTAAATTTAATAGAAGTCTCACTTGTCGATGTTCCAGCCAATAATCAGGCGAGAATAACAGAAATTAAAAAAGAGCCAAAATTATCAGAAACAACCCTAAAATCCTTTTCCATATTTTTAAATGAGATAAAATCTTTATCATCTTTAAGCTTAAAAATGAAAAATATGGACGCCCCCAAAGATAATGATAATGATAAAGAAAATGCCTTTAATATGGCGATGATGCAGGCAATGAATAAGATGAATAAAGCAATGAATGCCATTGATATGAATAAACCTCCTGACGAAGTCTTTGCCGCAATGATGCTTCCACATCATATTGGTGCGTCAGAAATGGCAGAAATTGAATTAAAATATGGGTCAAGCGATGAGATGAAAGCTCTTGCTACACGAATTATTGCAACACAGAAGCCAGAAATTCAAAAACTGCAAAACTTTCTAAAATAATCCTAAATTTCAAATATACCGCCTCTAAGGCGGTTTTTTTATGGAGAATTCACATGCAAAATCTAGAACATGAACTCAAAACAGCAACTGAGGAAGTCAAAAAAATTGCCGAATTACATGAAAAAGAATATAAAAACCTAGGCAAAGCCAACGAAGAGACAAAAGCATCAGCCGATCGCGCTCTTACAAAAATGCACGATCTTACAGTGCGCCTAGAAGCGCTTGAACAAAAATCTCAAAGAAGCACAACTGTCCTTCAAACAAAATCTTTTCAGAGTTTGGGTCAAGAATTTATAGAAAATGAAAAAATCAAATCAATTTTAGAGAAAAAGGGAAGATGGTCTGGAACAGAATTTATTAACCTAGAAACCAAAACCATCACCACAGGCACACCAGGCGGCTCTGGCTCAACTGCCCTTGTTCCTGCCGATCGCCAAAATAACATTATTCAAATTCCTCAAAGAAAACTCCTTATTCGTGATCTTTTAATGCCAGGAAGCACAAATTCTGATTACGTAGATTATGTAAAAGAAACAGCTTTTGAAAATAATGCTGCTTTCGTTGCAGAAAATCCAACAAATCCAAAACCAACGTCAGATCTCACCTTTTCTTTAGAAAAAACGCCCGTTCAAACTTTAGCACATATGATCAACCTCTCTAATCAGGTTCTTTCAGATGCAGCACAGCTTCAAACCTACATCAATGGGCGCATGATATATGGGCTTAATGATGTAGAAGACCGCGCTTTTTTAATGGGAGACGGTGAAAATAATAATATTAAAGGAATCTTCCCACAAGCATCATCATATACAAAACCCGATGGTCTCATTATTCAAAATGAAACTTTAATCGATAGAATTCGTGCAGCTTATCTACAAGTCAGTCTTACAGATTACGCAGCCGATGCTATTTGTCTTTATCCGACTGATGTTGCTAATCTAAATCTCGTCAAAGACACACAAAACCGCTATATTTTTAGCAGCCCAACCTCAAACGCCCTTCCAACTTTATGGGGTCTTCCTATTTGCGAAACCAAAGCCATTACACAAGGCAGCTTCTTAGTTGGTGCTTTCAAAATGGGCGCTCAGATTTTTGATAGAGAAGGCATCACAATTATGCTTTCTAACGAAAACCGTGATAATTTTGAAAAAAATATGGTCACATTAAGAGCGGAAAAACGCCTAGCTTTTGCAGTAACCCGCCCTGATGCCTTCGTAAAAGGAACAACGTCAGACGTTCCTGTATCCAGTGAACAAGCGGCACCATCAACAAAATAAAGTATATTATGACCAAAATGTTCATTTCTTTAGAGGCGCTCAAAGCGCCTCTAAACATCACAACAAACGAGAAAGACGCTTATTTAAAGCAACTGATCGAACAAGCCTCAGCTGCAATTGAATCTTTTATAGGTCGTTCTTTATCATTTGATGATTATGAAGAGAGAATGAAACTCTCAGAAATAAATAGCAATGAAATTACCTTAAAAATCACACCAATTTCAGAAATCACATCAATAACCTTATTTAAAACCCTCCTACATCCCCCCCAAGAAGGCTGGGAGTATCAAAAGAGCTCAGGCATTTTCTACCTACCTATAAATATAATACCCCCCTCTACAAGCTCTTATGAAGGCAACAACGCATATAACTCATTTTTAAAAATAAATTATAAAGCGGGCTATGCCCTGCCCACGCAACCAAATATAGAAGATGTACCGTCACTGCCCGCTGATATTCAAGCAGCTTGCCTCAATACATCCCTATCACTTTATTACATGAACCAAAGAGACCCATCCATACGCTCCGAGAGTGAAGCAGGGATAGGCTCTACCAACTATAGCGCATGGGATACATCAAAATCATCTCTCCCCCCTCAGGCGGCTTCTATTATGGAGCAATATCGCTATATGCCTTTTTGTTAAATTATTGAAAGACTTAAATAAGGATTAAATATGAGTTTTTAATTTTTCTCCAATTCTTTAAGAGAAGCTTCAGCATTTATACGTCTTGCATTTGCTGCAATTTTTAAAAATTCTGTCATTATGACAATATCCTGACCATGTTCTTCTTATGCTGTTTTTAAAAAAGAGTGAATTTCTGCTTCACTATTAAGATAATTTTCTATCTTAAATTCTCTACAATCCTTAATAAATTTCATCATTATCCATGAACGAGTGCTAAATGCGCACCTGGTTTTGGAATTGTAGAGAGTTTTTCGGCTGTTGCACGGCTGCCAAACTCCCCAACATGAGGATTGAGATAAAAGAATACTTGCCGCCCTTCTTTACGTTTAAAAATAGCACCAAATTCTGCCAATTCTGACAAAATTGCAGAAACATCATTAACATGGATCTCAACCATTTTCGCAATTTCTTTTTGAGTTAGACAGATTTGACCTGTGTGAGGCGCTAAATATTTAAAAAAAATAGACCAAATACGAACCGCTTTTAACGGCCTTTTAGAATTCTCTAAAATCCATTCTACAACAAGATCGTTCTGCTCTGCTTTTATCATAATAAAAACCTCAGTTGTGCCTTTATCGGGAACCGTCTCTTTATCAAGTTCATTAAAAATGCGTCCTATAATTTCCCCTACTTTACCCCCATTTTTTGAGAATGGCAAAAGCGCTTCTTTCAGTGCTTTATTTTCCTCCTCTTTTAAGCGAATTTTTGATGTTTTAAGATGTGTAATATTCATAGAAAAGTCTCTTTAAGATCTAATATATAGCATGTGGTGCTATAAACGTATAGCGTCTGATGCTATATATCATCAAGAGGTTTTTTTGAGAAAATTGCCAAAAAATTCGATTTTTTAAATCCCTAGAATATATAGAGAATATATATACTAATTATATAATATTACATGTTATAATATGTCGCTGTGGATATGTGCATAACTTACAAAATAAACCCCACAAAATCTCATAATCGTGCCTATTTTTAATATTTCTATGTTTAGAAATGGATTTTCTAAAATGTCAGTTCAAAAAAATCGAAGGAAAAGGCAGCTTTTAAAAAAAGGGCGTTATGTGATTTTATCCCGCCCTTCTCAAGATCTTTCTATCAAAATCTTATCCTATGCAGCTCCACCCATGAACACTGCCCTCTCAGAGGGCTTATCCAAACACAGACTTATCTTTCAAACAATGAACGATGAAATTTATGAGATTTCTAAATCAACCAATTTCAACCGTCCACGCAAAGGGGATAGGCTGCAAGATAACACCCGCTTTTATACATTATCAGATGCAATTGCGATTTATGAAAATGAAAGCTTAATAGGCTGGTCACTCATTGTAGAAGGAGGAGAATAATGACCCACCCAGATGTTTATTGCGATGCCTGGCGGCGCGCCTCAGATATTTGTCAAGAACACAATATGCTTTTATGTGATATTCTTAGTCAAAATTATGAAATAACAGACACAATTAAACCATTCACTTTTTTTGAAACATCATCAAATACCTCAGATAGATTAGGCCTAGGTGAAAATATCAATGAAGAAAACGGGAAAATCTTCCTTCATCTCATGATGCCAAGAGGAAGCCCCACCTTGCATGCTCTAGAAATTATTGATGATTTTTCTGCTATTTTTCGTAAAAAAAACCAAGAAACAATAAGCGGTCTCTTTTATCAAAGCCAAAATGCAGACCCCCCCAGTGCAGATGATACAGGCAATTATGCCCGCTTCACCCTCGCAATTGATTATATTTTTCAAAATATTTTAGAAAGTGACCAAAATGCCTGATATCTCAGGATCAACACAAGCCTATCTTGCAGGCCAACAAGCAAATGATACACTGCTGGCTTTTGCAAAAGAAGAAACATATGCAAAAATCCCAAAAACAGATTATCAGCTCGTTCGTTTCACATCTGAAAATTTCAAGCCACAAGAAACACGTGCACGTCCTGATGAAATAAACAACCTCTCAGAAGCCTCTCAAGCGGTCACCACGCAAGTTTCTGTTTCTGGTACCCTATCAGGCGCACTTTCCTTTGGCACCTATGACGCCTTCTTATCTGCCGTCTTATGTGGTGATTGGAAAAGCGATATACTCATAAATGATCGTATTGTAAAAACTTTTACCTTTTTAGAAAAAATTGGTGATCAATATTTTATCAGAAAAGGCAGCTTTTGCACACGCGCCCAAATTTCTCTTTCACAAGGAAATTTTTCACAAATTTCATTAGATTTCTCTGCCTCAAATCAAGAAACAAACACAACAAGCCCTGCCACTTCTCTAATTCCTGTTAATGATAATCTGGTTATAAACACAGTTAATAATTTTAATGGTATTACCCTTGATGACCAATCCCCAACAGGCTGCATTAAAGAGCTTCAACTTACAATAGAACGTAACGGATCTGGCTCTGATTATGGTATGGGCCATGCTGATGCATGCGGCATCAGACCAGGTGAGACCCTCATTACAGGCCAGCTTCAAATTTATTTCAAAAATTGGGATCTCTATAATAAATATGCGCAAAATTGGTCAGGAAAATTAGAAGCAACCATCACAGATGATACAAATAAAGGCTATATCCTAACCCTCTTTAACGCCCATCTCATTAATCCCGTTATTAATGCAGGATCTAAAAATACCTCTATCGTGGCAACATTTGATATTGAGGCTAATCCACGCCCAGGCGGCGGCACAATGCAAATTAAGCGCAATCAACCAACAGCGCCTAGCCCATCTCAACCAGCACAAACATCTTCAAATTAAAAGGCTCTTATCATGGCAGATATTAATGAATTCCTTACAAACACAAAATCTATTAATGAAGGCGAATGGATAGAAGTCGGCAACCAAGGCAATACTTTCCATATCAAAACAAAAGGCGCAACAAACGCTTATAAAGACTATCTAGCCGATCTTCAGCGCCTAGAAGTCAGGCGCCTCAATCGCACGCTCAAACCTGGCGATATATTTTATACAGCCGAAACACTCCCGCCATCAATCAACGAACATATTCAAGCCCTTGCCATTTCAGAACATTGCCTTTTAGATGTTAAGGGCTTAGAACGTGGAAAAGATAAAATCAAAATTGATGAATTTAAGGAACTGATTAAAACAAACGAAACGCTTCTTTTTTATGCGCTCATCGCCAAAGACCTTGTTGGCAGAACGCAAGAAAAAGAAAGAGAAATAGCTGAAAAAAACTCATAGAGGCTCTTGCTTGGGAGCTCGAATGGGCACAATTTGCAACATTTGATAATCCGCAAATATTACGCGATGATGCCCTAAGCCGCAAAAAAGAGCCTTCATTTTTATTTATGCGCCCATGGAGATGCTTTCATGAACTCATAAATGATAGAGATTTCATAACAGATGGCATAGGCGGCGGCTTAGGGTCTATGCGTATTATCGCAAGGCCCATGCCCATTAAATGGCAAACAATTCACCTTTGGGCTCAAAAAAATCATTGCTCTCCTTCTCAAGAAGAAGAGCTTCATATTTTAGTAAAAGCGCTTGATAATTTTTACCTTAAAAAACGCAATGACGAGCTAAATCTAGCGCTTAAAAATTGCTTTAAATAATAATTTTTGAGGTTTTCACAGTGAATTTTATTTCCCGTCAAATTCGTTTAAATGCCAATGCCCAACTTGGCGATCAAGCATTATCGGCGCGTCTTGCATCCCTTGCTATCGAAGAACGCAATCAAGCAATCTCAAGCGGTCAAGCGTCAAAATCATACCTAACCTATGTCGATGGAATTTTAGGAGCTCCAGAAAAAAACGTTAAGCCAAATGGCACAATTACATATAAATTTACTTATCTCGCACCCGCGATTTCCATGGCACTTTCATATTTACAAACACGCTCGCCAGTGCGTTCAGGTAAATTTAAAAAATCTTGGCTTGTGGTAGTCGATGGAAATATTTGGGAGCAGGCACGCGCTCTCATCCCATATCATGCTTCTGTGATGATCTTAAATCCGCTACCCTATAGTCGAAAAATTGAGGTTGGAGCCATGAAAAAAATGTCAGTCCCACCTCAACTTATTTTAGGTGCACGCGCGCTCATTAGAAGCAATTTTCCAAACCTTAATGCCACCAGAATTTTCGTCAATATTCCTCCAAGTCTCATTCCAAATGCACCTTATATTTTGAAAAAACATCATGCCCATAAAAAAAGCTTAAGAGCGGGGCAAGCAATTACCTACCCTGCCCTCCTCATTTCACAACGCCAATAAGTCATACTTTTTTTAAATCAGTCTTACTTATTCTCATCAAAGTCATACTTTTTTTAAATCAGTCTTACTTATTCTCATCAAAGTCAT
>QVOA01016883.1:0-16257 GCA_014825685.1 Pseudomyrmex cubaensis | reverse complement strand
GTTGGCGCGTTAAAATGGCGGAAGTAAATCATAAACAATTCTTTTCGAAACCGTTAAGCATTCGAACAATTTAATCGCCTTCGCGAGTTACGATCGCATTTTACGATTCGGCAGCTTACGCGCTGATGGCGGCTCCTGTCACGAGGATTATGCAAACACGACGTGTGTACGTATACACGCGCGCACGTATATATAGATATTATAATATTACGAGCTACCGTGCTCATTACAACACGCGAATAACGCAGCCGCGCGGAATTGGCGATTAGCTCGTTCAGCAACAGACGCGGTGGCGCTTATTGCCTTTCTATATTGCCCGATCTTGCTCGGGCGCGCGAGTCAGCGAGATGTTTTATCGCTTATAATTCGCGCATATAGTTCGTACGAAAAAAAAAAAAAAAGAAAACAGATAGACGAAAGAAAAGGATATGCCCAAGTGGTACGCGTTATTTACATTCCCACTGTGATCGCAAATGCATTTTATATTACACGCCGGTTAATATCGGCGGCCGATCGCGTGGGCTAGGATACAGACGGCAATATACCGCACGTACAAGAACAGACGCAGACGCGTGTGTACACGTGTACGTACGTGTGTATACCAGTTCCGCGGCAGGAACGTAATTGCTACTATGTGTAGCAAGAGTTGGCAATTCGAGAATACGTGTAATAAACATCACAAGTAAATTATCTTTTTTCTTCTCTCGCCTACTCTCGCGTAATTCCTCGTCATATAAAAATATCGTAGATTAGAATTATATAAAACGGAAGGCTTTTTAAATTCGAATCTCGTGGTATTGAAGTTAATTAAAGTGTATGGGCCCTGACGAGATTACGTACACTTGCTTTTTTTTTTTTTTTTGTATACACCGTTACCTCGAAGAGCCGCACACGCACACACGGTTGAAATGGTTTATGCGACGTCGTTTGTACAATGTAGCCGCAAAGTGACACTTAATGTTGACATAAGCGCAAGTGTTTCATCGATGAGCTTCTCGCTCGAGGACTCGCGCGTTTCAGCTACGTCACTGTTTCCCGTAGGCAGAGCGGAGCGAAGCTATAGCTTCGGGTCTCTCGCGGAACCTGGCCTCGCCGGGCGCGGAAAGACACTCGAGAGAGTCCAAGACGATTATGGTACATCGGTTCGACATTACACCTTGCGAGCGCCTGGTGGACGCGCGCGGCGCCCGATTTACCTCTCGCTCTCTCACGTTGCACAAACTGTTGATACAAGCGGAGTTAAGTTACGACTCCGCAAAGTCTATCACTTACCCCGCCGTTCGCGTCACACACTGTTGCGTTTTACCTTCAGCCACGAACACGTTGTCCTATCTTGGAGTCCAAGGAAATATATATATATATGTATATTCTTGTAGTCGCCTGTGCGAAAGTCCGAAAGATATCTTTTCCGCCGAGATATCTTCGTGTACATTACCAAGTCTGGCAGCACATCTATAAATTATTCGCTTCCAATTCGCCAGATACCAATCTTTCTCTCTCTCTCTCGCACACATTTCCTTTCTTTCAATTAATTTTCTAGAAGAAATCAATGGTTTTTGAATATATATCGTCAAGAATTGAAATGGAAAAATTGCAAAATTGTTTTACAACAGTAAATTTAACAAATTGTAACAAATTAAATAAAACTTGTGAAAATGATTAACAAAGATTATTAGGGTCAATTATGCTGGATATACGTGCAGATTTATATTGAGTCATTAAATATATGAAACTTGACAAATAAGTAAATAAATAAATAAATAAATAAATAAATATATATATATATATATATATATAAAATATGTATATGTTAAGTTTTATACTTAATGACTCAATATATATTTTTGTTAAACATGTAAATTAAAACACATGGAAATTTAAATCAAATTCAATTAAAAAATTTATATAAAATGACTAGTTTGCATTTTATATATAAAATATAAAATTTTTATGTATTTTGTAAAAACTCCCTTAAAAAATTTAAAAATTCCATTACAAGAAAACACCTTGATCAAAATTCGAATCCCGCATTTTGTGCAGAATAATGATATTTAGTTTAGTAAATTTATATATATATATATATATATGTACACACACACATACACACACACACACACACACGTATATAAATTAAGATATTGAGTTGTAATTTATTGATTTCTCTTACTAAGAAAACCAGTTTCTATCAAGTGTAATGATTAATTGAACCTTTAGTTTTTCGTTATCGCGACTATGATGTATTGATTTGTCCTTGATTTCACTATCACGGTCACGTTTGGTTTTTTGCTGTCACACACACAATCGCTCAATGTACAGGTATAATACATACAGTATCTCTTTAAGGAAGCAATTATCTGATAGAGCGCTCTGCAAATACGATGCAAATTGTTTATTTCTTCTTCCGATGCTTGCAGGAAAAAAATGACGATGCGCAGCAATGGTCTTCTCGTGATCCTGCGATCGTTTTTGGTCGCCGCCGTCGCCTCGACGTTACCGGGGACCTGGATGTAAGTATTATTTTTTTTTTCTTCGCGCCTCGATGCGGCAGTTTTCTTTTTTATCGCACACATTAAAGGTGCTAATTGGTTTCACACGCGTATTTATAGTTACACGGGACGCGACTATTTTTTTCATTAAGCTCACATGTCTCTTAAAATAAGCCGATGTCGAAGGACATGGAATGCCCTACTTTTATCGCCAATCGAAGGATGAACTATCGATGGGGTGTCGTTCTTAATGCTCCATTTTTTCCAAACATTGTTCCATGGAACTGTCAGTTATACAATTATCACGATCTTCCTCACATACAAATAACTAAAAACAATTGATAAATTTTGATTAAGATAATAAATAATAAAGATCCACTAGCGAGCAACAAAATAGGTATGTTAAAATTAAGAAATTTTTTACAATAAGCACTAAATTAACATAAAAACGAAACGTTTCGGCATTTGAGTCCATCCTCAGTCGCAAATTACAATAAAAATAACAAATCAAAAGAGACCGTACAATGTGAAAAAACATAAAAATAGTAAAAAAGTGGCGAAAAATTCGCGTGCTCCTTCCGTAAAATACGCTCATACCTTAGTAAGAAGAAGTCCGTAGATAAGAATGAGCTATTGGACATTTATTATTGTTATATATACATTACGAGCGTATTTATTTTTAATTTTCTTTGATTAAGATGTTAAGCAATTAAAATTGATATTAAAAAGAGATATAATATCGTTAACGTAACACGTATATAAGAGACATTATGAAATATAACATATACAATACTGCCAAGAGAGATGAGGTGAAAGACTTTTCACGCGCTCTTTAATTTATGGACCTTTTTGTGCCGGGCGCATCGTGAGAAATACGAACGAAAAATCTGTCATGCTCCAAAAAATCTCAGCGCTCGGAGTTTGTTCCCTCGTCGATCGTTCCCGGCTTCGCTCGGGAGTGTGTCTAATCTCTGAATTGCTATTTTCGCCCCTGTGTTCTACCCTGCGTGAGCATGACCAATCACCGAATGGTCTCGGACATTCGTGCTCTTTTGTAAAGCCGTTCAAATCCCTCAGACTTTCTTCGCGTAGAATTTACTTCACGAATTAGGATGAGCATTATCCGCAAACAGAATTCTCGCTTATTCTTAGCTTTCATCGCTTTCATCGTCAAAACTGCGCTCAAACAAGCTAGCCGCAAAGTTTGGAATCATTGACGGTTGGCTCAATATGTGAATAAATATTTATATCGAATTAGAAATTACTTAATGCCTTAATTAAGCAAGAAACATTTATCTTCGAAGTTGTCACGTTTATCCTCACAGATTTTAAAATCATCGATGTGTTCGGACGATACTGACGATTTCAGTCCAATCACCTGCGGCTAATCGCCTCGAGACACCCCGTATATGTACGAACGCGCGCCACTGTGGATGTAGCCGCAATCTCTTAGGAGACACGGGGCATTATTTTTCGGACCCGCGGCGGCCCACGACGACGGTGCTTCGGTGTACGTACGAGCGAGCGTTGCGTGGGCCGTACCCCGTCGAAATATTATCGCTCTTTCTTTCCCCCCTCCCCCTTCCCGCTCTTCTCATCGTCATTCTCCCGGTTCGCAAATGTCCGCGCCATTGTTTTAGGGGAGTGTAAAACCGATGATATATCGCCGCTCGAGCGTGTTCGAGAATATTAATGTCGTCTATTACACACTCCCTAGATATGCTTGCACGGGCTTTTACAATATTCCTCGCTGTAACATTTAGAAAACGGGGATGTTATACGGGCGAGATGTTTCGATAGAACATCGATAGAACACCGCGGGAAATATTCGCGCGTCTCCGCTCTTATACGCTGACGAGAAACCGTCCCGGAGGATGAATTTTTTTTTCTTTACTCGCTTCGTGTCAACTCGATAGATGAATATTTTATTATTTTATATTGAGGAATGCGTCTTTTTATTTTAATATAAAATTTAATAAAAATAAATTTTACGTTTTCTCGCGCTATCTCTACTCTTCAGAAATAATGCGCGCTGTTCATACATCTTAAGCGGTCGCATCACATTGCCAACAACCTCAACGAGTATTCACCTGAGTCACGCTCGGACAGGTCGTCCGGATTGCATCGAGTAGCCGTGCAGGTTGTCGCGGCTTAGGCACCGCGTAAATCGCCACCGAACGAACACGATTGACAGACAATAGATCCGACGTAAAATATAATTTGAAGTTTGTTTTTAAATTGCTCGTTTCAAAAGTGCCTATAATTCAAATCCGTTTATATGATTTTTTTTCGAACTTTTTACCAATGCTTTGTTGTTGCAAAAAGATCGCGTTCGCTTAATTAATTCTTCGGGTCCAGATTGACCGAATCGATCGTGCGTATATATTCTAATGCTCGACAATTTGTTTTGGCAGTTGATGCACGAAATGCGGGAATAAACGCGATTTGTGACAAGGATTTGCGTTATTATATGATACCTTCGTACTCGCCCGTTTCGAATTTCAGATTGGGTTATTCTTCTTTTTCCGGCCGTTCCCGGCCACGACTTCTGCCTTTGACGATACCGTTCCATCATCTCGCTCGGTTGACTCACAAATGTGCCATTAAGGACCCCGCGCGCCGTCGAGAGAAAATCCACTCCGCGCCCACGGACGATAGCGCGTCACCCCGCACCGAATTTATATAATCGGCGTAACAAATCTCTAGGAGTTGGGGACCGTGTCGTGGCGTCGCTCACAATGCTAGGTCGCGATAAAATTATTATCAGCGTGAATAAAACAACGCCTTTCGAAATCCTAAAAAGAAAAAGCGTTAAAAAACTTTTCACTAAAAAACATAAACAATCTTCTCAAAGGTCTCAACTTTTGAAAGTTTTTTTAAATGCGTGTAAATAGAAACCTGGGTCTGCGACATCTTCCGCAATTGGAAGCAGCCCGATCGACGGGGGAGTACGAGGCGAGTGCTTCCGCGATCTGCGGTTTGAAGGGACTGTCCCAAGGCCAGGGAAAGCTCTGTCAGCTGTCCGTGGATCACATGTCCAGCGTGGCCAAGGGCGCGAAATACGGCGTTATGGAATGTCAGCATCAGTTCAGGGACAGAAGATGGAACTGTTCCACAGTCCATGACGAGACTGTGTTCGGTCCAATACTTAGAATAGGTATACTTCGATCTGATCTTCAAGAATTGTGGCGTTGCGATAGAAATATTTTTTCTTCGTGTAATTTGTCTCAAAAGTTTTTTAAAAATGATTATTAATTATTGCAGCGAGCAGGGAAACCGCGTTTGTTCACGCGATCACCGCTGCTGGCGTGGTCTACTCTATCAGTCGGTCTTGCCGAGACGGCCAGCTATCGTCGTGCGGCTGTTCGAGGAGCAACAGGCCCAGAGATCTAAATCCCGATTGGATCTGGGGTGGATGCGGGGATAATCTCGAATACGGCTACAAGTAAGTAGGGAAGATTGGAGCTGGTTGCGACACGGGTAAAAAGTTACAGCATTAGTGATGAAAAAATAAGTGCTACCTACAATAAAACTAAAAGACATGCTCGCGACAATATCAACTGTCACGCCACACACGTCGGTAACGCTATTGTTATATTATTTTTCATCACTAATCAAGGTAACTTTTTATCCGTGTCACAACCAGTCCCAGTCTCTTCTACGTTCGTACGTTGTGTCAAATTTTATGGTTTTTTGTAAAAAAAAAGAGGGAAAGGGATGATGCGCAAGAAAATCTTCGATTGTTCATATTGTTTTAGAGTACAAAGTGCGCGACAAACGATTGTTCTACATTTACAGATTCACTCAGGCGTTCGTTGACGTGCGGGAACGCGAACGTACCTTCAAGAGAGGCAGTCGGGAACAGGGCAGAAGCTTGATGAATCTGCACAACAATGAAGCCGGACGCAGGGTAAAGTTCGTTCTTTTTTTAATCCAGCACACGCGAGGAATTTCTTTTTTAAATGTCGCGTCCTCAAACGTACAAGAGGCGTATCGATTTTTCGAGATTCAACATTTGAATTGGTCATGCTGAACTAACTTGTTGCCATTTTAACGAAACGTAACGTGTTTGTTGTCCATCTATTCTCCACAGGCCGTCATCAAAAGGTCCAAGGTGACGTGCAAATGTCACGGCGTTTCCGGAAGCTGCAGCCTCATCACTTGCTGGCAACAGCTTGCGTCGTTTCGCGAAATTGGTAAGTGTCGCGATCTTACCAAATCCAAATACAACAAAAGCTTATAAAAAATCAACGCGTTGTATTTTTTTTTTTTTACATTTGCAGGCGACTTTTTGTTAGACAAGTACGACGGCGCGACCGAAGTTAAAATAAATCGACGAGGTCGTTTATCTATGCGCGATCCGAGATTCTCCGTGCCTACTGCCAGTGATCTCATTTATCTAGATGATTCGCCGAACTACTGTCTTCCAAACGATACACTAGGATCATTAGGTAGCGAACAAGTTCTGTTTCTGAGGATAAGTCTTTTTTTTTTTCGTGTAACTTTTATTACTCTTTCTAGTTTTTTCTTTACGTAACTATCGACAGCAAACTGTCTTCTTTTTAACAGGCACGCAAGGCAGATTATGCAACAGGACCTCATCCGGCATGGATGGCTGCAATCTTCTTTGTTGCGGCCGAGGTTACAACACGCAGAAATCGACTATTAGAGAAAGATGCGACTGCAAATTTCACTGGTGTTGTTTCGTCGAGTGTAAGACTTGTGTGAAAAATATCGATATTTACACCTGCAAGTAAAAACATGCTATTATTTATTATTTTTATAATCCTTGTTTCTGATCTTTAAGGCTCCTACATGGATATTCATTCATTATACTATTCTGTAACAGTGGCATTATCATTTTACAGTCAATGAAGTTTAAGTGACAGAAGACACGTCATATCACTCTCCTTTTCTCTTAACACTTTGCCGACCGGCTATTTTAAGCCAAAAACAATCTCGGTTAAGATAACTAGGAATAGAACGCTATTATATTGCTTTCAAGTTTAAAAACTGCATAAACTAATGTAAGTGCAAACACGAGTTGACCGGCAACGTTTCGGGCATGAAAATGCGAGTATATACTCGTGACTCGATCAGCAAAGTGTTAAATTACGTAATTACTCCCTTACTTAATTTAATTAAAACTTTCGTCTTCATTTTTATAACTGTATAGTTTATGCAGTATTATTAAAAATAAGAACAAAAACGCATATTAGGACAGTATGTGTTGTACATGAAAAATTAACCCTCCGTCTGCAATGTGGGTTTTTGCTAACACCGTCTGCGCAACCGAGTCTGAGAATCCCAGATCTATTTTCTTACTGTTGTAGGCTTTAAAAAAATCTTAGAAAATTCTGAGGTACCTTATAAGATTCTCTACTTTAGTACCTTATAAGATCTCTACTTTAATGTAGAAGCGACACTTAAGCGAAATATTAAAAAACCTTTTTGCAAGAAAAATAAAAATTTGAAGGTAAGTGCGGAAAAATTCGGCTCTCTTTGTGAACTGAAATCTCCATTGTGCAAACGGAGAGTTAAGTCGTTGCATATCGGAAATGATTTGATTGCGGCCTACAAACACACGAAAAAAAAAACAATGTGGTTTTGTAAAACACACCTTTTCAGAACGAGGTAATAAAAATATAAATATGAATCGTACTGTCTTCCGTGAAAAGATATCACATATTCTGATGACTACTTGTAGTCATCAGTATATATTAATTAAGAGCGATTATTGATATATATATACACAATTTAAGAATAACATATTAAAATCTTTCATGCTACTTATCTCACGAATAAAATATTTTTAATAAAAGTAAAACCATTTGTTAAATATAACACTGTAATTTATTTTTCTTAATTTTTTAAGAAATTATTATCTTTGTGTAGTGAGGCATAATGTGATGTGTATATTTATATAATGTAAAGTAAAAAAAAAACTTTCTATTATAATTGATACACGAATGACATTATTCTAATTATAACACAATACGAATCATCTGATCTGTGTAAAACGTAATAAATTTGTCTTCAGTAACGATGTAATTCATAAGTCAGATATATAGCAACTTTATCTTCTAATAGACTAGATGTTTATTTAACAGTGTGCAACGCAACACAATTATTTATTGATTTTTTTATTCTTAGATACTGCAATGTACAAAATGTAAAATGCCGCATTAGACATTTTACAATGAATAAACATTCACACAATAATAAAACATATGTATATTATAACCAGATTACTATAATCTTATTTTACTTTGAAGAGACTATCAAAATACATTCGCGACCGGCGATTTTAAAAATTACCTGAAGACCGCAAGATTCTGCTACTTTACAAGGTGGTAAATATACAAAATATTGCTTCATCATATCCACACTATGTATTTATTAAATAAATAAAAATAGATGTTAAAATGACGTACAGCTACATTGCAGGTCCTCAGCTACAGATTTTGAAATGACGTAAGACTGCGTTACCGATTGCGAATGCGTTAACATATTGTACATATAACTTACGTGATATACACATTGTTGGCTCATGTGCTTATTTATATTGACCAAATATTATTCATGAATCTCCCATGGCTTTTCTGGTCTATATCTATCCAGAGAGCTGGGATATTTGTACACCGGTGGTTCGGTCAAAATAATTCCACCATTCTCTAGTTCTTTAAGTAGCAACTCACACTTTTCTCCCTTTAATTTGGAATCAACTTCCATCTCACAGATGCCAGATTCCAAACAACGCAGAGCTAGCAAGCGTGCGACATTAATGTAAGCTGAGCCATCAGTACCTCTAAAACATTTAAATAAATATTGAGTGAATACATATGCACGTAAGAATAAAAACAGAAAACACTTTTAATAACTTAAATAACATCTCCGTACCTATACAACTGTTTCTTCAGTGCCCATTCATTACTAGATACTGTGACAACTGGTCCATTTTCGAAGTGACGGACCTCTGCGACGATATATCGAGGTTTTTTAATCACAAACAGCCTACGCAATTGCGAAAAACAATATTCATTATGATATATATATACATATATAAAATTAAAATATCAACTTATTATAAATACTTGTGCCAGTATGAGTGTCCCGGTTCTTCGAGATGATAACCTTGAGGTTTTCTTGCTATTCTCAACCGCTCTAAATTTCGTGGATTTCGATTCACAATTTCCTTGCACTTTTCGACTAAAGTTGCATTATCGTGCACTTCTCTTCGGACACGAAGAGCGCGTGTTACGCCGGTGCGTATATTCGCCGAATACATTGTCCGCGATTTCAATAAAATTGTAATAAACACACTTCACCTCAAATAGTAATAATAAAAAAAAAGTTTTGATAAAATTTCAGTTTAACTCCACCTTAACGAAGTTACATTCATTCATTACATCGTGTTTTTGCTCGAGAGATTCTGTGTGTAAATCTGATCTTGCGCGAAGGTTGGAAGATCTGTCATGTCGACACAAAAGGTTTGGTCTTTTTCACTGCATCGGAACTGCACTGACTGCAGATTATAGGTTACAGGTTTGTTCGAAATCAGACAGCAATTGCCGATTTTCCAAAACGTGGTCACTGGCATGGTCACAATGTCACATGGTCACTGATCAATGGCATGTTATTGGCATACAATGTTATAGTTTAGATTTAAAAAAAGCCATTGGTTTTGATTTAGCTGATGTTTTAATTACATTGAAATGGGTCAAGTGGAAGTTCAAGACAATGATATTAAGATCGCGATGAACATTAATCTAAACAACAATATTAAGCAAAACAAGAAGTATAATTGCACTTATCCTGACTGTCATGCTATGTTCGAACGACCGTGGAGGTTAGAGAGGCATATACGTCTGCACGTGGGAGAGGTATTATATGTGAATATTGAAGTAAAATAAAAGCAACTACTATATATACTATATATATATATAACAGTATTTATATAAAATATATTAAATATATTATGTAATATATTATACAATATAAAATGTATAATATATATTAAATATATAATAACAAAATACTTATAAAATATATAATATATATAAGATAAATAGTTTTATAATATTTTTATATATCAAATATGTACATCTTTGTATTATATATGTGTAACTAAAAAATATCTATAATAGAGACCTTATGCATGCACTCATCCAGGATGTACGAAGTCTTATACAGATTCTACATACTTGAAAAGACATTTAGAAACACATACTGCCATAATAAAAATATATAAGTAAGTACAAAATATTGAAACAGTTACAAACAAACATGTAAACATTGATTCCTTTTATCGTTCTTTTTTACATCTAACTTTCAGATGTACAGAATGTGCACTGTCATGTAAATATCTTCACAATCTTAAACGTCATTACATGATAAAACATAAAAAGGATGAAGAACTTATCTGTCAGGAATGTGGTCTAACTTTTAATGATAAACATCATCTAAAAAGACACAGTCATACCCATTCCAGTCCTACAATTTATCAATGTGATAAATGTCCCAAAACTTTTGCAATGCGCAATAGACTCAGACAACATCAAAAAGTACACAAGAAAAGTTATCCTTGTCCAGTATCTGAATGCTCAGAAGTATTTGAAAAATGGCTACATCTGTGTGCACATAAAAAAGCAATACACGAAACAGGTATAAAGTAACATTAAGAAAAAAATAAATATACTATAAATAAAATAATAGTAAAGGACATTGTCTTTTCAATACATCTCTCGATTTTTGTTTCAGAATACAAGTGTGACAAATGTGGCAAAGTCTTCTCTCTTAAAATTAGATTGAACAATCACATAAAAACACATTCTGAGAACAGACCAAGTTTATCATGTCCGTATGATAAGTGCCATAGAACATACTTTTACAAATCCAATTTGGAAAATCATGTAAGAGTCACTCATCTCGAAAAGAAGTTTGTTTGTGACGTGTGTTCTAAGGGACTTGTGTCTAAACGAGGATTAATTAAACACATTCAATCTCATGAGAAACCGAAAGAGACCAGACCGACCACAGTAAAGCATAGAAAAAAAAGAAAGGATGCCGGGATGCCAAAGAAAAGTATATTGACTGCGCTAGTTGGAATTGATTTACCACAGAATTTAGAAACAATGGTAATGAATCGGGAGATATCGACACCAGTTGAATCAGATGAGCTTGATTCTACCACCAAAAATACTGTGGTATAATTTAGCAGTTTTATTTTTGACAATTACAAACTGTATACTAAAAAGAGACAAGATATACAAAATATAGTTAAAACATTTGACTTTGCGTATCTACATGCGTGTTCAACACGTTAAATACAAACATGATACATCCGAAACTAATGATCGAACCGTGTGCGATAACAGCGCTTCCTTCCCATCCTTCCTGTAAATATTGATTATTTTTCATATTGCACTTGCAGATCTTGTTGCTCTTGTAGACATGATCTTGCAGATATACTACATTTTCCTTGTGTAACATCATTTTTATTATTTCGGAGGTCTCATCTTCCTTTGTGACGCATGCGCCTTTCTCAAACCTTTCTTCTTTCGTTTGTTCGGGAATATAATCACAAGAATATAGCACATTGTCTACCACTGTTCCGTATTCGCTATAATTAAGTAATTCGAAACAGCTGGACACCTATGATCAAAAAAGAAGAAAATACGGAATATCAGGAAAAAGAGATTTCAAATTCACGCTTTTACTTACCTGATCAAAATATATAACTGCATGTTTAGAAGATGTAAATCCACAGTTACCGTAGTTGGTTAAAACTAAGTCACAGTTCGGAGCATTGCCGATAACAAAGTTTCCACGAGTCATAAAACTTGGTGGATTAGGTTTGGGATTTAAAGAAAACAGTACGGCTCTAGCTCCATTATGGCAATTCTCCTTATAACTTTCCGTATTTAATATCTGTTTTAATCTTTGTTGCGCTAGTACTTCCAACACTGGTCTTTCTAACAATTTGATATCTTTCGTAATGTCATAACCACATCTTATGTGAGAATCGAAGTTGGTACATTGTGTGTAATCACCTGGCATAGTTTTACTATCACACTTATCTGAGATGATTTGTTCATTTTCTTCATTTATAGTTTCATCACATTCTTCTCTTTCCCTCTTTATTTCATTAGTTCTTTCCGTTTCTTTAGTTGAATTCTTCTCAATATTGTTTATTTCTTCAAAATCTATATGTTGGTTATCTTCATTTACAGTGGCGTTTACAGACCATGTAAGATTACTTTGGGAACACTTTGAGGGACTTACTCGCACCAGGTTCTTGTAATAGAATTTTATACTGCTAGGAACTTTCACTCTGGGACGACCTTTTGTTATCAATTTCGCACGAAATGACGGATTGACAGTACGTGTTTTGCGCGTGAAATCCAGTTTTATCGCACACTGATCCAGCGGCTGATTCACATATTCATCCCAGAGCTTCATACGTTCTGTCACTTGACAAGAGGTTGCTAGGTTTTGCTTTATCAAATGATCAGGATGATTAGGACACATCCATTTGCCAATGGGAAAGGTAGTCAATGGTGGATCCAAACAATCTTGATGGAAGTATGATGGACAATAGTCACATGCAATTAATGGAACTTTTCTGCATGTATGTCCACATTGAGAACATGATCGAGCTGGCAGTGAGGCTACTGAGTTATTGTTCAAGGTGTGACTTTCTTCAACTAGAAGAAAAAGAAGTTTTTATGTTTACTATATAAATTTCTCTCTGATAAAAAAAGCTTGTGTACAAAAATATTATATACTGGTAAATAAACATGCCTCATATATATTTATCCCATGACAAACTCAACTGTTTACCTGTTTCATCAGCTGTTTCATGTTTCACTCTATCACTTGCAGAAGACATTACAGGCAACATAGACGATTCGAGATCTTTTGACTTTATTACAGACGCTGCCACTGCTAACAGTTCTAAAGCAGATATTTCTTTCTTGTTTTCTTTTTTTTCTTCATCCCTAGTCTCCTTTTCATGAGCAAAACAGACACGGCACACCTGTTCTTCAATAGAAATATCTTTCAGATCTAATGCTGGATAACTGAAAAACAATAGACCAATCTACTTTAATCAATCTTACAATTTCAATATAAATATGAAAGAATTATTTAATCTCTTACTGGCACTGTATGTGATACGAGGCCGAACATTTGTCACAGTGCGCGAGTTTCCCATCTTCTCCACAAATATCACACACGTTACGATTACCCGCACCCTCTTCTTTCTGAAGACAAGAATTCTTGTCCGTTTCTTCCTTCATTACTTTAATTTCATTGCCTTGAATCCTTTAGATTTTTATTATGATTATTAAACTAGTCTCAGTGCAAAATTACTGAGCTCCCAGGAGGAATGCGTGAAGGAACTTTAGAACGAATCAGCTGTTGTCAATAGTACGAATCCAACCAACTATGATTGGTTCGCGCGTCATCCGTTCGATACATCGAAAATCGAAATAATATTTGAAATAGCGGTCGGTAGTTACCACGCCGTGACCGTATTTGCTTCGTTTTGTGCAAACTCGGATGATTATTACAATTATTATTACATTAGCAAACTTAAAATCGCGATAAAAACGAAACATATCGATAAAAGAAGTGAGAATATATCATCTTGTCTCGTCGAAAGCAATAAAGAAGCAACGAAATGTACAGAGAACTTTAAGAAATATCTTTACAATTCTACCAAATGCAGAGCATAATTTCATTTTTAGAAATATCGCATTCTGGTGGTATTGGTGATTGTTCAAGATTTAATTCATAAATCTATGAGCTTATACGTGTTTTTTTTAAATCAAAAAAGTAAAGTAAGTATTAAATGTAGAAAAAATTGTTCATGACGCTCTATTTTCAAGTTTTATTTATAATTTAGCGTTATAAATAAATTTATAAACAAATATTTGCAAATATTTTTATAAGAATAATTCCACAAATGGTTGGTTGCAAAAATGCTATAGCTTTGACATGCAACAAATGTAATCAATAAAATTTCCTTATTTGCATCAATAACACCATCTGATTGTCAAACTAAGTGCAAAAATAAGTGTAACATCCAATAGTTTCTTAACGCTTAAAAATACAAATGTTATAAACACATACTCAGATAGCACTAAACATTCCTAAAAACGTTCTATAAATATTCTTCAAGAATATTTCGAATATTCCATAGAACATTCTTATATATTCATCGTATATATAGAATGTTCAAATGGCATTACTGTAAATGTTTTTCAAATGTGAATAGAATAATCTATGGAATATTCTATATCTTTTCAAAAAATGTTAAAAAGAGCACTAAGTACAACGCACAACTTGTATCTATAAAAAAAGTATATTACTATAAAAATCTTTCTTTACAAAATCTATTCTATAAAAAAAATGATATCAATAAGTAGCGTCAAGTAAAAAATCTTGTATGTTTATACACTGTTACAAAATATAAAATATTATATAAAACTTTGTAAATTATATATTATTAATAAATTATATATTATTAATTATATATTATATATTATTATTGTAAATTATATATTATTGTAAAATATATTCTAAAACAATAGAAAGTTTAAAATATTATGTGATCAGTACCTATACTCTTTATATGTATAAAGCATCCATCGATATAAGAAATGACCTTGCCTTACGTCGAAAATCTTAAACTATGTCAAATCATACATGTAGATTTCGCTATGTGTGAAAAATCAAAAACCCATGTGGAATTTGTCAAAATAAAAAATATTTAATACAAAAAATCTTGGCGCGGCTGCACCGAAAACTAAGTGCTTTCCAGCTATTTACATAAGCAATATACTGTGTTTATTAGTGTGAATGAGACATACTGATATGTTCTTTCTCACTAATGAACACTGTGTTACGCAGTCTCGCCTGTGTATGTAATTGGAAAGCACCCTTAAGTTGACGCGGTGCAGCCGCAAAGTTTTTTTGTATTAAATATTTTTTATTTTGACAAATTCCACATAGGTTTTTGATTTTTCACACATAGCAAAATCTACATGTATGATTTGACATAGTTTAAAATTTTCTACGCAAGGCGAGGTCATTTTTTAAATCGATGGGTGCTTTGTACATTGATCACACAATAGTTTAAACTTCCTATTGCTCTAGAATAAATTTTACAATAACACATAAACAACTTACAAAATTTTATATAATATTTTATATTTTGTAACAAAGTATAAACGTACAAGATTTTACTTTGCGCTACTTATTGATATTATTTCTTTTGTAGAATGGATTTTGTAGAAAAAAAATTTTAGTCTCTTTTGTAGAGATAGATTTTTAAAGCCTCATTTTGACTTCTCATGCTGGCAGTCAAACGTGGCGATTTGAAATATACTTTTTCTAGAGATACAAGTTGCGCGTGTACTTGGCACTTTTCTTAATTTTTTTTTAAAAGTTTATAATTACAGAAACATTTTAATTTGAAATGTTGTTGCGATCGATGCAAAACTTAAAGCTAAGAACTTTTTATTAATAATTTAAAGAAAAATCATTTGGTTTTTAAGCATAGACAAAGATGAACATTATTATATAGACATTATTATATGCAGATGTAATAAAATGTAATGTATCATATGCATTGTACACAAACATTTAGTTTGTTTAGTTAAACTATTTTATAATAAATTAATTTTAATACTCGTTGAAAGTTAATTAAAATAAAAAGGCTATACGAGCAATTATACAGGATGTTGGCGTATTTTATATATTTCTT
>QVOA01016882.1:0-19443 GCA_014825685.1 Pseudomyrmex cubaensis | reverse complement strand
ACGCGTGGCATCACTGAACAACACTGTACCGACATATTGTTCACATGGCATGCTGTCACGGCGTGCTGACACGTGATGTTTGCTGGGTATACAAAATTGGCAGTATAAATAAAAAAAGAAAAAAAAAAAACTATGCTTTCTACTTCTAAAAACAGACAAATATTTTGAGTGCTTCAAAAAGGCTTATTTTAGAGCTTATAAGAAAAGACAGTAGAACATTACGATTAATGCAATTTTAGCAGAAGCGCCAGAGAGACACATACGTATTTATTCTTCTCTCTATCATATCATCTATCCTTGTCTCCAACTAGAGGGCGCCACCTACTAGACAGCGTAACGATTGAGCAGCTGTCGAATCGGACTTTAGCCGTCGTTTCAGCATCCTTTTAATGTAGGAGTTGCGAATCTGAAGAATCTTACGTTCAAATTCGCCTATCTTAAGTGTTTCCGGACCGTTTTGTTTCAATCGAGTTTATCGGTTAAAAAAGATAAACTGTACCGGATTTCCAGAGACTACTTCGAGTGAAATCTCGAATTATCTATCGGTATATATAAATTGCATTATATAAATAAATTAGTTCCTATTATAAGATTACCAAAATCACAAGGCATAAGCATGAGTCTGATATTAGATAAGTTTACTTACTATAGGGGACGGCCTTGCACTGTTTGGATAGTATTATACTACACAATCAATAAGGAAATATAAAGAAAAGATATGTCTAAGATATAAATATTTTAGACAACCAATCTAACTAACGGGGGAGAACGTTGCACTTACTGGGCTGTTTGTATATATTTTTATGTTCTTTAAAATATAAATTGTAAGTGCTCCAGATTATTAAAATTGAAATGAAAAAACATGTTGTATAAAGTCAGATATTTTTAAATAAAGTTTTTAGTATATTTACATGTTTTATAATTTAAGTAATATTAATTAAAATAATATTTTTTATAAACAATTAATATATTTGAGGCTCATATAGTTTAAAACTAGTAATAAATTTCACCGGTGTAAGAGCCGTTTGCTGGATGTTTTGCGGATAAATATATTTAAATATATTTATTTGAAGAATGTAAATTCTTACACACATTATTTTGAATTGAATTGGCACGGAAAGCCGAAGATTCTAGGTTCGACTCCTGGCCGAGATGTTTTTTCGCAATATAATTTCTAAATTAATTGGGAAAGGAAAATGGATATTCTCATATACATGATGCATCGAGCATCCTATATGGTTTTAAGAATTAAAAAATTTAATTCAAAATAATGTGTAAGAATTTACACTCTTCAAATATAAATATATTTAAATATATATTTATCCGCAAAACATCCAGCAAACGGCTCTTACCACCGTGAAATTTATTAATAATTTTTATTTCTTATTTTTGTGATCGTATATATATCAATAAAATAAAAATAACAATTCTTTAACTTAAGATTTTCTTTATCTTAAAAATATA
Source organism: Pseudomyrmex cubaensis (assembly GCA_014825685.1). Taxonomy (NCBI): domain Eukaryota; kingdom Metazoa; phylum Arthropoda; class Insecta; order Hymenoptera; family Formicidae; genus Pseudomyrmex; species Pseudomyrmex cubaensis. Next base: position 17,979 of record QVOA01016882.1, on the reverse strand, counting down.
TACAAAATGAGTTACTTGTTTTTACAGTACTCTTTATATTTTATTAGAGTCAGAGTTTTTTTTATCACAATATAAGAATAGAAAATATGTTGTTTCAGAAATTCAAATTTTTTTCTTTAATAATTGTATAATATGTCCCATTTAAATCTCTATTTTGTAACGCTCATATTGAGTCCGAGAAATTCTTGTTTCTTCAACATATGAATACAGCCGACAATTGCAGTCGTCGTCATTTTGTCTTGCAACGAGAAGCCGAGTTTCCTAGAGATGCCGCTTTGCGATACCCTATCTGCTGCCGCGAATACGTACCGCATGTGTATGCCACGTATATCAAGTCGTAATAGAGACGAGGAAGGTTTATTGCTCGCTCGCGCCTCTGTGTTGCCTGGTTACATAGGCGCTGAGTTATTTGACTCTCTTACCCTATTTGAGACCCGGGGCGGGAAAAGGAGCTGACGAGCACATCTGCCCGCTGATCTTGCTCACATCTACTCGTATCAAGTAGTGCGCACACACAGGTAGTAGTCTCTATTAACGCGGAAACTCGGCTAAACTTCCGCGAATGTGCATACGCGCGAATTCGTGTAAATTTATAGGAAAAGAGTCGGGAGATTTTCAGAAAACTTCATCGGTGAAACTACAATTGAAAGGCGGGAAATATATTTTCCGGCAGAAAAAACGTCATCTCCTTTTTGTAAAACTTCAACTTTTTTTTATCATAATACACTAGCGAAAACAGTTTTTCCGTCAAACGGGGAATTAACTAATGAACTATTTAAGACAAAGCATAACATCGTTATATTTAAACATAAGTTCACATTTTGATTTTAATTATTTTATAACAAAAAGCGTACAATTTCTTAATTAAGATAAAATTTTCTATTTAAAACGATGATGTCTTTAAGATTTCCCACGCTTTCTTAAGAACTTAAGATACATCCCTTTGCGTTGTTCTCATATATAGCAGCGGTCGTATAGTTGTACACACACGGCTTACGTAAGTTGAGGACCCAAGCGTGATTGCATTCGTTCCTCGAAACATCGTCGCGGGGATCGAGCGGTGAGAATCGCGGCTCTGTATGTGCGCGTGCGAGGCTGGCTGGCGCCGCGCTGTCGCATCCTATACACAGGATTGCTTTCGCGCAGAGAGACACAGATAGAGAGTTCCCGTGGGTGTCCGCTCGCAGGAAGATAGATAAGCAGAGAAAAAAATCAGAATTACACAGTTATCTGGGAAATATCGATGCTCAATAACGCGTGCGCACATTTGGATTGTAAAGGGTGTTTCTTGCTGCCAAAAATTTTCGCGATGGCAAGATTATTTTTTTGTTAGATAAAAGACCGCAATGAAGTAATTGAGACGTTAGAATATATGTAGAATGTATATATATATATATATTTTTTATATATTTATTACTTTTGTATTAATAATTCTTATCTTGTGACAATAAAAATATATATTATCAATAGAATATAGGAATTTATGGAGTTTATGGATATTAGATTACAAAATAATTATGATCGTGATGCGTACAGTTTGAATATTTCATAGTGTAAAGACTAAAAACTAATTTGGGTATAATAGATATATGTGTGGCATGGGCCAATAATTAAATTTTAAACTTCTATATGGAGTCTACGAATACTAGCTTAGCAAAACTTGAGTATTTAATTTTCAATTATGAACAATAAGGGCTATTTAAATATTTAGCTTTGCAACAGTGCGCTAATTAGTGCACTAATTAGCGCGACATGTAAGAATATTTTTGCGTTTTTAAATGATACTTGTGCAGAAAACTCTGTTTATACATCAAGTATTCAAACAAAAATTCTCGTATAAAAAATTGTGTTTTTCCAAATTTAATTCTAAAGTTATATAAAAAAATTATGTTAAATTGGAAAAATAATCTCTTTTAAATTATGAAACATTATTTTAAACAACAAGGAGACAAAGAGAGAGATAGGAGAGAGAGAGAGAGAGAGAGAGAGAGAGAGAGAGAGAGAAAGAAAGAAACAGAAATTATTAAGATTTTTAAATTAAATGTCAGATTACATTATTCTCGTGAAACTTATTATTCCGAACTAAATTCTATATCACTTATAATCTCTTCGATTATTATTATACGTATTATTCTTCTTTCACGAAGACTAGTCATCAAATACTTTGTCGGCGCAATTGCGAATGATTACGAAGAAAAAAGGAGCTAGTTTTCTGACATGTTTTCTTTTTCATTAGACAAATCGATTTGGAAACAAAGCGCGCGGATCGATGACGCGCATAATTGAACACCATGGACTGGTTTAGGCACTATCGTCGTCGTCGACGTCGTTCCAAGAGAGGCACGATCTCCGTCAGCGAGGCCAGGGCATAGTGATCGTCCCGCAGCATTCTCATGGGCTCTCCTCGCTGTATCATTGCGGCCGGTGTTGCATTAATTAAGCGCAGATGCCGATGCCTTGTCACCCGCCATTTGCCATTCGCATTTGCGTTTGTATTCGTCTGGCCGCAGCAGTCGGAACCTAATATACGTCCACATGTAAAGGGTGTCTCGGAAGTTACGTTCTGCAGTTGTAAGAGATCGAGCAGATTAAGAAGATATTATGTATATTATTTTTTGAAGTTTTTAAATCCAAAATATTTTTTTGTTAATCAAATATATAATTTCTATGAATGTTTTTAAAGAAATTTAATCTTAAGACACTTCGCAAGTTTATGTGTTTATTCTTGTCAATTGTAAGTTCCGTTTCTGTTTTTTAATCTTTTTTTTTCTTTGTTTTCTACTTGCTTTTTGTTTGTGTTTCTTTTTTTTTTCTTTGCTATTATATGTATAATCACACATATGTAAGAATATTTTAGACAAAAAGTGATATTAGTTTTGCAAACCAATAGATATATGTACAAAGACGTTAAATATTAATTCTGTAGCAATTTCAAATATACATTTTTAAAGTAGTTTTTAAGATTATATGTAGTTCGTGAAGTAATATATAAGTAACTCAAAATCTTTACCAATATTGCAAAAAAAAAGAAAAAAAAAAAAAAATAGCAACAACTTTATCTATTCTTCATCAATCTATTTATTCTTTTCCGTTTAAGTCGGCCTTTGCTTAATGGAAGTTTAAAAGCCGAGCGGTTCCGTTTAATTGCTGCTTAACGTTGAAAATAAAAAAGGCGCGAAAAAGGTGACGTCCAATTAAACTTTCGCTAAGGAGAAATCGACGCCAAATTGATTAAAGAGTTCGCAGCTGGGAGAGAAAGCGCGATAATTCGCGAAAATTTTGAAGTACTTAACATAAAACAAATTACGTATTATTACAAATACATTTTTTATGCTTAATATTGTCATGCGAGATGAAAAGAAAAGTAAAGAATTTCTCGATTCTTTTTTTGTCTCATTTTTCGCGAGAAATAATTAATAAATTTGATAACATTCTATAAATTTAAATTACAAAATATATATAATCAAGAGATTATTTCTGTATCGTCTCAAAATATTTATATAATCAACGGTGGCCGTCATAGTTTCGAAATAACATACAGAGAGCACCCTGTATGTTATCACGATTCGATTTCCCACATTTGCCTAAATCGGTTCGTCCTCTTCCATGGATGCGTGCGATCTTATGCGTGCACATGTGCGAGTGAGAATGAGCAAGCGAGCGAGTATATACGCGCGAACAGTATTCCGTCCGATTCTTACGCGTATGTCTGTGTACGATTGGTATAGCCAAAGTTTCAACGCGTTGCGTTGCGAAACTGGTTATGTACTTAACGTGGGATAAACCGTCGGAGACAGGTGTCCTGATGCTGGCCGGTCCGATCGTCGATGGCAGCCTGGGAAGAAGATGCGGAAGACGTGTCGAGATAGCGACACACAGACAGGACACGCATACAGATCATGATCGTCGCGTGTTCTTGTCTGCAGCTTAGAAAGAGAGTCGCCTGCGTTTCTGAACATCACGATTGCGTTGCAGATAAAGAGATCAATCGGTATCTACTCTGAGAAACTTATTGAGTAAAAGGAAGGTAAAATTTATTAATAGCAGAATATTTGCGAAAAGGAGAAAATGCAATTTTAATTACAGCAATTTAATAGTAAGATAACAATTTTATTGTGTGCTTGTTGCTTGCCTTTTGTAACAATTATATATAGATATTAATTATTTTATTATAATATATAAAAAACAATGTTTTGAAGTACTTAAATGTTCTTTTCCTTCATTTATGTCATTGTTGTACTTCTTTATTGCTTTTCCATTGTGCATTCTTTTAATCTTTTTGATATCTGCATATGTTAGATCGTTAATTGCTAGATTACACTAATGTAATCAATCTCTTCAGGAACAAGTAAAACAAGCGATTTTATAGCGACAGAAAGAAAGAGAAAAGCGGATTTAGATGATAGTTCGCGTGTAGGTGTAGCGGCGAGTGTAGTCGATACCGTGGCTGGTTGTGCGAGTCGTCTGGTCAGCTGGCGCCAGGACTCTGACAGCTTCCTACCAGAGCGCACTTCGCCTCATTAATCTTGCTTTATGGTCGCTGTTGCACCTAAGTCCCTCGGTTCTCTCGGTTCCCTTGGCGCTACTTCTCGCGATTTCTCTCGACGTCAATTCGTCGACTGAAACAACAACGCTAAATCCAGTCCATAAGAACTTCAACGAATTTTTTCGAAAACAACACGCTTGTCTTGTGTAAACGCGTGCATATCTTGAGAAACAAATCAAATATATGTAATATTAGTATCTATAATTGAGAAGTAATGACTAAAAGAGATCGAGAGTTATATGTATATGTATATAGTTGTCACATAGCTAATATCTTACTAAATACAAGCAAATATTCTTTATAATGTAGATTATTGCTATCTATGTGCTAGTCATGTGTACGAAATAGCTTTTATTAAAAACATGGCATATTTACGAACACTTTTGTAAAATTAGACATGGCGAGTAGGTTTTTCTTACTCCTATTTTTTAGTTACTTTATTGGTTTTAAAATTTTTGTTTATAATTTTTATTTTAAGTGTGAAAAATATGATGGTTTCAGATTAGAATATGATAGTTTTAGATTTAGAATATCCTATCTTTCCTATATTGAATCATTATTGCAACATAGTTTATAAATATAAATATCTTTTAAAAATGAACGTTTGAGATAAGTTGATTCAAATAAGACGGGAGTTAGTTACACCATGAGTACGCACATAAAAGTAATCGCCATTCGGTGCATTACCTCAAACAAGTGCAACATTTTTAAAAGTTATTATATTTTTTATATTGAAGTATCATCTATATTTAAAAGACTTACTTAATGTGAGCATTTATAAAAATCATTTATAAAAATTGTTTTTTTATAAATAAATTATTAATGTTTTATAAGTTATACTTGATATATAATAACATATAATTTTACTAACTGTAATAAAACAGAATCAGAAATTACTTTAATTCCTCTATATAAAAGATGTGACCACAGATTGTGCAAATTTGCCAATTTGGCCCATATCGAGGAACAGATTGCGAGGAAAATTTGCACAATCGTATTTAACAATAAATAAATAACTAAACTTTTGTGTAAAAATATATAAAATTAATATTTTTTCTTAAAGCTAAAAGATGTATAACTATACAATATACCCAATATTACATAATATTGCATACCTACCTACATTTTGTTTTTTTAATAATTTATTTTGGATGTCACTTTGTGCCTCAGTTTTCTCTATATAATCAGATTAACGTAATGATAGAAGAAAGAAAAGATCGAGAGAAAGAGCAATAAAACATCCTTAAAATTATGTCGAATAATAATCGTTGGATATAAGTTTCTTTTAATACTCTTTTTTCCGATAAATAAGAGAATGTGGACAAAATTCAATCTTTGTTTTATCGTTGCATGTGACTGTCAATAATTAAATGTCTCGTATATTGCATAAAATTGAATAAAATATATAAAGAATAATCCGAAGGTCCATCAGGAGCAATAGACTATCTGTGTGACATGAAGATATGAGCGCTTAAGGCGGTTGCCCTTTTATCTCTTTTTCAGTGTCGGTTACGCACCAAGCCAATTACTATACTCGCGCTATGTAACCGTCGAAAATTAAGTAATGCTTATGAAGGCGGGTAAATGCACCTGCGCCTACCTCTTAGCAGGTGCGTATCCACGGTTGCTTTACCTCGGGTCCGCTCGAAAATAAGAGAGACATAAGGACGTATCACCGGCTTCCTTGCGTGTCTCTGCATCTCAAACGCATATAATCGTTCTCGTCGAACGCAGTTCGCGGTTGCAATTCCAATTATTGTCGCGCTTCTGCAAAATAACATTTTTGCGATTTTTATTCTCTACATTTGTTGACCGAGAGAAAAAGAATTATTTCAATTGATTTTAATCAAATTATAAATTTAGGTTAATTATGTAAGATAAAAAAAATTATCCCGCTTTTATCGAAATATGTCTTGATGAGATAATGTGTTTTAATTTTAACCTTTTTTTTTTAACATAACCGAGTTTATATATTATTTTAATTTAAATCATTATCTCGATGAATTAATTAAATTTGCTTTTAACGAATAGTAATTTTAGTTTATATGCATGTTTTAGTTTAAACACATAACGTATAAAAAAGTTCTGGAATTTATTAAAATATTCAAACATTTATATTCTTACATGTGTTACTCGTTTGCAGTTCGGCAGCATCTAAAATCCGCAATGCAGATCATCATTCTACATGAGAACGACACGTTCGAGAGAAGACGTTCTCAGCGCGAAGAGAAGATTGAAAGAGAAAAGAGGAGTGCGCCCGTATTGCGATGTTGTGTTCCGAACACCTGCTCGCTCGCCCGGTCGACATTCTTTCGCTTCATTTGCAGGCGAACAAAACTGCCATTTGTGAATTGCGTATAGAAGTGCTCTAATTGCAAATGGAAGTCGAGATGGATGTCGTAAATACTATTTTGTGGCTCTGCCACAAAGCTCTGCATCAAAATCAATTAACGCTTTAATCAGTTTTTCTCTTCCGGCTCGTATAATACAACCAGAATATCTATCATATAGTATGTGATCTACAATGAGATGGATTTTGTACACATCATTTGTTTTAATTTATAACAAAAATGTTCCGCGTCTTTTTTAAGATTTAGTATTTAGATTTTCTTGTCGTTTTTTTTTTTCGATATACACCATCCAAAACTCGTATAATGGATTTCGTGCAGTAGTTTTTAGTAGTCTAGTTTGGATTATAAGATCTGAGATCCGTCGGAGTCACATTCGTGGTTGCGCACCTGCTCATAGAAAAGCACGCAGTAGTGAGAGAGAGAAGTCTCACACACGACTCTCACTTCTCTTAAATTGCCTCTCCTAAATTTGGAGACTCCTGCTGTCGCGCAATAGCAGTTCCTTCTGAACGAAAAACACCCGACGGTTTTAAAAAAACAAAACATCGATTTTATGAAATTTATGAAACACAGCTTATTAAATTCAGTTAGCATCAATGCATATTTGAATAGGTAAAATGTACTTACGTAAGTGCAGCATAGAAACTGAGTATACTCAAAACGTTTCAAAATACTTTTTTTATTAAAATATCTTTGTTTTAAGTACCTTTGTTTTGTTAAATATTTTAAATATTTCAAAAAGATCTCTTGTATCTAAAGTTATTCAAATATTTGTGTGCAAAATTGCTCTTCCGATTCGCATGTGTTATACGTGTTTTTCTCTTAGCACGTACGGATCTTCTTTCTCATCCCTTTGCCTTTTCTTCTTTTCTTGCAACCTTCACGTCAATTTCTCTTCTCGAGTTGCTCTCCCTAACGCCCGTGTTACACGTGTACTCCTGGTTATCCCGAAGAGACAAGGTATATGTGTATATATATATATATATACATATATATATGTACACACACACACACACACACACACACGAATGCGTGCTACATGCATGAGTAAGACGATATGTGATGCTGGCGTGGCGAGTCGAACTCGCGCGCGGTCGTTTTCAAGCAGGTAGCCAGTCGAACGCGAGAACGTCATCGCCACCTGCCGCACCTCAAGATAATGGGTAGAAGGAGACACGCGGGGGTTGCAAGGTGGCGGCAGCGCAAGAGAATCATTATTTTGTTAAGCAATTTGCCCTTATGCTAAACAGCTGCCGAACCGGATACAACCCAAAAGCGCTCCTCGCGCCGATTCCTCGCTAATAACAAACTGATCACAAGCAGCGTTGCAGATATGGTAAAATACAATTAGGAAAAGCAAGTAGAGACGATTAGAAAGTTTATATAAAAATTAGTGTTTACATGTGGTTGTTTTTGTTGAAATATAACTCTGTTATATTTGAACGCTGTTATTTCGCTATTAAATTTTAATAACTGTTCTGGAAACTCGTTAAAAGATAAAAAAGTAAAAAAAACTAGACGTATAACATTTGAAATTATAAAAATAGAAAAGAGAAATTGAAAACATTAAAAAAATATTATAATCATCGTAAGTGAAAAGATGCGGAACGCAAACGTGAGCGTGCTCGTTTGTGTGCGATATATCATGCAAGTGGCAAACAACACAATTGGATTGTTGATCGATATCGTTATCTGTGGGCCAGATGTGCGCGCTTGCTCGGGAAACACCCTCGTCTCGCGCCGACAATGTGTTTAGCAGTGTTGTCACACCTGAATACCTCTCGCGTACGTGTGTGTACACGTACACGTTTTTATAAGTTGTAGTGTCGGATCCGCTTTTACCTCGTTGCCGCGATAACACGGTGGCGATTCCATTGGGAGCTTAAACAAACTCGTGAAATCTGACTGCAACTGGTTACGCATGACTTATCACTATGTGCACGCGTGCACGCGTGTGTGTGTGTATACGCCACAGTTTTAAACCTAAATTTGTATCTTTACTTAGCGCATGTTACGTTCGCGATAGACGATATGTCCTCGATATATCTGCGATTTTGCAGATTCAACTCAATCTTGCGATATAAAATAAATCTCTCTCTTATTTGATTAAGATTCGGTAAAGACTGCAAGTTTCATGTAGGCTTGCTCGCTTTTAAGGCGACTGATAAAAATGACGTTACGCTCGCAAGATAAATTAGAAGCTTATTTAAAAGCATTTTAGTTTTGTGTCCTGTGTTCCGATGAAAATAAAATCTCTCTACTAAAGAGAGTGTAACATGATGATAATGAAATAAAATTACGCGCAGGAGAGACAGAGATATGTGAAAAAGGAACGAGAAAGATATTGATGAACAAAAAAATACACAATTTTTTCGTTGTTGAGTTTTACTTTCATTTGAACTTTGCTCCAAGTTTTTGTCTTACAGAATAAGAAAGGTATACATGTCGAATTATCGCATCAAACATTGCGTAAGGCCAAATGTACAAATGCGCTGGTTTTTTCCTCGCATTACGATAGCACGTTCAATTACTATATATTTCGGCACATAAGTCTCGTTAGTGTGTTTTATAACATACTCATATCTATTATTTACACTTTACAGAGTTCGACACAAACAGTCGACAAATGACACGCAGTCGAGACAAACTGCGCGAAAAGACTATGTGAACACAACTATATTTCTCAATTACTCTTTTTACTTCTCTTAGGATCAAGTAACATTCTTCATTTGCAGTTACGATCGCCACAATATTCGAACACAAATCTCATAATATATACAATAATTCCTGTATTAAAAATTTTCGCGTATATTGACCAGAGAGAGTCGAATCTATGTGCAAAATTAAATAATTTTTGCCTATGCGCGCTATCTTTAATATATGTAAATTTTTACTATTTTTGATTTTGTCTTTTATCAACGAAAGACAATACCTAAAATAGGCGATCTCAGGATAAAAAAAATAAAAAAATAAAGATAATAGAACAAAGAGTATTTCCCGAAAATAAAATTAATAAATTCAACTCTCCACGTTTTTTATTTTCATGTCTTGATAAATACTTCTTTACTGTGTGACTTTTATAAACTTTCATAGGAAGACGATATCATTTGTAGCTTTGATTACGGCGGGTAATTTAAATTTTACGCTACGTATCTAAATACATGTATGAGACATTGTCTTATTAAAGATACACCAGAAGCAGCATTATTATTGTCTTTGCTTCAGGAATTTCTTTTTCGTTCTCGTTCGACATTTTGTAAACTTTTGCAACAAATTGCAAGCGACTGATCGATCCTTTTGCCGGAGAGACGTGTACGCCTGGATAGATCTCAGTTTGGAAATCATTGCTCTTTAGGCGACACACAAATCCGTTTGGTTGGACCGAACATGCTTAACCCTTTCGAGAGGCAACAGCAATAAGACTACTCAGCTTCATGTTAAAATGCTTCTTATGCAGCATTGCTTTTCATTCGGCTCCATCATCGCTAAAATAGAAATTTCGAAAATTGTAAAAGATAAGTGTCTGTTTTTATCAACTTTTAACTTCGAAAACAATCTTAGAAGAATCGATTCTATATTTCTACTATAGAAAATATAGAATACCTACTACTTTCTCAGGATACGTATTACAGGATATCTCGATTAGTTACTCATAAATAAATAAACAAGACACCCAGTAGAAATATAATTTTCTAATAATGATAGCGATGATAAATTGTTATCATTTTAGTTTGGAAGAAGCATTCAAATTTAATTTTACTTTAACATATTAAAGTTAAATTATAAAATTAATTTTAATATACGCTTTATATTGTATAAAACCTGAGAAATCTTAGTACATACACACACTCCATATGTGACGGAAGAAGACATCATATCTCTAAGGATACGTCAATAAATTAAGTGAAAGGAATAACATCTCGAATGGGTTAAGAGTCGATTTTTATCGTGAATATAGTCAGATACTGCATAAATGTTTGTCGTCATAATTTTGACAGTGCGAAAACTGTATACAACGGCATCTGCTGTAAATTAAGCATCGTCTAAGAGCTCCGTATGAGTATCTTCTAAAGATTTATTGTCTGGTTGCGCAGCTGTTATTGAAACGTAGGTGGCTTCCCATCACGGACGCCATCAGTCTCGCGGGGATTTCATTAATAATCTAAAGATCGCAGTGTGTGTTATAGTTCTATAGTAGAAGAAAAGATGAGATATAATTATATGTACATATTATACAATATATATATATATATATACACAATACAAAGCGTATGTGAGAGTAACTATATTTTATAAATATTTCAGACAGATAGAACTCTCAATTACTGTTTAATTGAACTTTTGTTTCGTATTTTGTAAAAATTTCTTCATAACTGTCATTAAACTGGATTAACATTTCTTTCTTGCACATTAATTCAGTTTAATATATTCTTGATACAAAGAAATCGAGAAAATTTCGTATATTTTCAGAGCTAGAGACAGCAGGTGATCAATTTTTTAGGTTAAATAGGTTATTTAATTCTATAAATCGTCTTTCCCTCTCCCGCGGATCAAATGATATCGAGAAGGAAAGACGAACAATTTGCCAATGAAAGACAGAAAATCACCGCTATCTCGAGCTGTTACTCGTAAACACAGTTTCTGTTGTCTGTTGTTTTCTCTTCTTGTGGAAACAAAATTTCTTCAGTCGTCCTTCCTCTTTCGGAGTTTACCTTCTGTCTGAATAGTTCTGGAGACCAGATCGACACAGCCACTCAGACCCGTGGGACAATTGGTTCTTGTGGTTGTCGTCACTTCGTCGTCCTTTTCGAGAATCTTGCTGAGCGTCATAATGTAGCTACAGGCGATCCTCAGCACTGAGAGCTTCGACAGCTTCTGGTTGTGCGAGTACGCTGGTATGGCGCGTCTCAGAGTATCAAAGGCCGCGCTGATGGTATGCACTCTGGTTCTCTCTCGAGCGTTTGCTTCTATCCGTCTCTCTCTCGTCATATTTTTGTAATTCCTCTGCTGACCGCTCTGGTGATGGTGTTTAGACGTTGAAGACACCGTCGGATGACTTCGGTGACTCGGATGATTCTGCTGGTGAATCTGACCGCGACCGGACGACGCTAGCAGGTGTTCCATCATGTACGACGGTGTCTTCTCGTAAGTACCGCTCACGGCAGGGTGTGATGGCACTCTTGGCGCCTCGTCCCTCACCACTAGAGACAGTGGCTCTTCTTGCAGCCTAGGATGCGGCAGAGGGATCACATTAGACGTGAGTACCGATGTTGTCGGTGCCGGTGACTCGAATGCCTTTTGACGAGGTTCTCGTCGAACAGAAACAATCGATCGATCGTGACCGGTGGGATGTTGCAGTTTTCTCATCGACTCATGCAACCTTTGCACTGTTCCGTCTGTTTCTTCCTTTTTTTCCTCCTCTTCTCCATCACTGGACGATGCCTTTGTAGGTGACGTCGTCGAAGTTACCGTCGACGACGTCACCATCGCAGTGATTGTCGTCGTGTTGGAGACCGTCAACGTCGCTGTCGACGACGTCGTTATTAAGGTCACAGTAGGTTTAGATTCATTCTTATGAGAGACAGGAATCCAAGGTCTGAAGGGACTAGGTGTATTCAGACTAGTTTCCTCTTGCTCCACAGTGGTATGCTCGGAGATCGGATCAAATCGTCTCTTTTTTAACGGCGTCGCGATGACGCTCGTCTCCTGGATCTTCCGCGGTTCCGCCAGCTTTCGCTTGTTTCGTAATGAAATCGGCGTCACCTGTATTTCGACGCTGTCTTCGGATCCAGTAGGCGAATGTAGACCCGATCTACTGTCTTCGTCAGCACCACTACAGGAGCCGCTGTCTCTCTCGGAACCCGCCATAACACCAGCTGCAAATAAAATAGATATTTACGTCAAACATGGCTCTTATATTTATTTATATAAATATCATAACTATAGTAAGTAAAAAAAACAAATAATATTAGTTCTTATAGTTTTAATTTAAACTATTTAAATATTTCAAAATGTCAAAAAGTCGTTTTATCTTTATCTGAATCCACTTTGTGAATTAATTTAACATCTCGTGTGTTGCAATATTATTTTAATTTTTTTAATTTGACTCGAGCGACAGAATTTTGCTCTTATTTGTTGTTGTTGTTGTTGTTGTTCTTCTTCTTATTATTATTATTATTATTGTTGTTGTTGTTGTTGTTGTTGTTGTTGTTCTTTTCTTCTTCTTCTTTCTATTATTATTATATTAAATCCAGAAATCAAATTTGTTTTATATAAAGCTTCGTTCTTTATTATTTTTAACAGTCGCGATATCTTTAAATATTTTATTGTAGTATATTGTTTGTTCATATGTTTTGTTTTTCTTTGTACAGAAGAAATAAAATGCCCATAATATTGCCCATAATATTTGCCCATAATATTTGTCTATATATATATATGTCAGCGTAATTAATCAATGCAATATAAGTCACTCGAGAAATTAATGAATGAAATTTGATGCAACGCCGTTCATGTGAACACACATTAATAAATAATGCTTTCCGATGACGTGGGCGTTATGAAATTTCACCAAATTCTCGCATTACGAGTTCTGCGCAACGCAACGGGCACAGAGAGCAGCGGGATCACGCACGTGTTTCCTCGCGATTCCGTGGGCAGAACCGTGCTTCGGACACGCGGGAGGTTTCTGCTTTGATGCGTCATCCAGCTGGTACCATCTGGCGCGCATACAGAAAAGCCGTAGCCGAGAGAGAGAAAGGATTATAATATACCCGGCAATATCTCGTTCCTCTTTGCCCGCGCTTCTCCAATCCAAGCCTACTCGGATTCCAAAGTGGAGAGTAATTTTGCTGATTTTAGTATCGCCAGCGAAGACGCTTGTCATCGCGCGGCTTATGTGAATTCTTGTCCTGCTCTTCGTCTGTTTTAACTCTCTAATGTACTTTGAGGTCCTACAAATAAATTTTAAATAATAATTTTTTTAAATAAATTTTTATACTTGTATAATTATATCTTATCGTGCCCATTTATGTACAAGTATTTGGAACATTCACACATTTCTTTTATTTGATTTCATAGATTTGTTTGTAAATTTGAACATTGAAAACATGTGATCGCACGTCGTCTCGCGACGACACACGCAGTGTTATAAATAAAAATTCGTGCGCAACTGTACACAATGCTCAAATTGTCGAATAAACTGACGTAAACGTCTTGTTTGTGTAAAAAACGTATGTGCAAACACGACGATGCGTAATTTTATCTAGCGTTAGAACGGGGATCACGATTTCGTGATTACCTTTCTCACATTTCCCGACGGCGAGACATAAAATTCTATACGATTCGCAACTTCGTGCGATCTTAAACTTTGACATTCCTTGCGCGATTACATAAAGCGGATACGGCAAATTCTCGCGCGACTGATTGGCGAAAATGAATGATCGATTCACGCAACTGTTATTGATTGACCGTGAAAATATTAATAATTTATTTTAGTTCGTGATATGGTAATCGATGCGTTGTAGATGCATAAAATTTCTCGATCGCGGATCGGCCATATCTGACCATATTTGACCCTCGCACTATCTTCTTCTTGCGTTTCTTTTTTTCCGATTCAACTACCGCACTATCTATTCTTCCGAATAAAATTAACGAATCGAAATCTGTTTATCGTTTTTAGATATCTAACGGCATCTAACGTTGATGTCGAGATCAGAATGCAAGTTGCTTTTATTAGAGCTTTTCTTTTTACTCTTCCTTACTTTTCTCTAATTATGTATTATGAAGTAAAATAATTGTAATATAAAAAATTGTAATTTACAAAATTATAATATAAAAAATCTATTATAGAGAGAGAGAGAGAGAGAGAGAGAGAGAGAGAGAGAGAAATAGAAAATCTGCGTAAAATAGAAAAGAATTTAAATAAGAATTTAAATGTTGATGAACTTTTGCAGTTTTTTAGAAATTTAAGAGTCAAACGAGGCAAACAGTGCATTTCGATTCTGCAATATTATTAAACGCATTTCCTCGTCTTTGCTCTCTTTCTTTTGCTTGTATCAAGAAACAAGACGCAAAATAAAGTGCGATTGCCACATGGCGCTGGCGTCAACCTTGTCTGTTCGTTGCTCTTCTTTTATTGCCTTTCTGAGAGAGTCATCGCGATCATGACGGACCGGATCGTCTTTTCTTTCTGGTTGGCGATCATACGCTGACCTCGGTGCGACGCGCTTTCCCGAGAACTTTTTGCTTCGAGAACTTGCGTATTTTGGAAGCTGTCCAAAACGCGAACTCTCCGGAAAGGCTTGAAATTCCTTCGTGCGCGGTAAGTATCCGCTGATTGGTGCCAAACGCAAGTTGTCTGCGTCATTTCGGCCACGTGCGAACTCCAACGGAGCAAGTTTTCGCGACGTAGCACGAGTTATTAACTGCACGTTAATTAGAGATTAATTGAAAAACTATTTTTAATTAGAGTTTAAAAAAAAAGAACAAAATATACTTGTCACTGTTTGGTACATTAATATGAAAAGAAAATGGATAAAGAGAATTTAACCCGCGAAAAGTGAGGCGGATCTCTGTCTGCGTAAGTAAGAGAGATAACACTTCCCGGCCACCTGGCATCGTCTGTATTCGTCGCACGTTAGTTTAGAGACGTTATCATACCGATAACAAGACCGCACTCTCGATAGCGACCATCTGCTACCACCGCCGTCGACGATGATCGTTATTGTTTAACTAACGAGAGAAAGAGCGCGAAGTTTCTTCCTCATAATACTTGCAGTCGAAGCAACACTCTGCATCTTTGTTAGTTAAGATATTGATATTTACAAATTATATCGTTTACTTTTATTTTATATGTTCTTTATAATGTAAAACAATAAAAAGTATAATTGACTTTAATTACAATGTAAAAATGTTTCGACAAATTTATTTATTTCATTTTCACTTAAGAAAAGTTTATACTTATTATTAGATTGTCGCGCGCGCGCGCATGACACACACACACACACACACACACACAATATTCTTATCGCACGTACATACGCACGTATAAAAAAAAAAAGTTACAAGCGTATGGCAAGGAAATTATCGAGATTCTCCCGGGAAGAACTTGGGTCATTAAGGGTCATCAGTAGGCGCCGCTTGCTGCGACACGCTCGACCGTCGGCCGATTCATAAATATTGACCGGGCGAAAGAAACGGAGCCGATGAAAGAGGTCGCGACTCGAGCCGCACGCAATTGATAGATATAACTTGTATCGGCCTCGATCAAGAACTTATCGTCTTTTGCCAAAGCGCAAATTCACATCGTTATACACATTAAAAGCAAACAGGAAGAGCTGCAAAACTCGAATCTTGAAATTTTACAAACGATGTAAGAATTACTTGCACTTTGTGCATAACCACGCTGTAATGGAAATGAGGCATTTCCGTGAAATCAGAAATCTGTTTGTAATGCGAACGAGAAGATATGCGCAGACTGTATTGTGCAAAAATACAAATTAAAATACGTAGAGACACGCGTTTGTAAAATATATCTACGGATGTGTCAAGAGATATCTATGAATAAAAGATAGACTACACGTTTTTCGTGAATTTGCATCAGAATAAACTGAATCGAGCGAGATCTGCGTGGACGGACATAAATAAAGAGAGCGCGGTGACATCATCTGAACTATCGTAACGGCGTGGCGGCGGCGGCAGTGGCGACATTTAAGCCACGTGGAGTAATTTTGACCGGAGGTCAGTCCCGCGCTGTAGCTCTAGGCTAGGGAATAGTTAAATGATGACATATATCCTGCTAGGAACCTTCGCAATCCAAAGACAGAAATTATCTGTCTGCAGACGTAACGCGGTTTTTCCGTTCATAACACAACCCATGCGATGAGACGCACGCTCATGCCGTTTGTTGCGAACGAGATATAGACTCACGCGCAGATATCTCGGGATGCATCTCTTTGCCGCCGCCGTCTCGTTCGCATTTGTTCAAACACGCCGGGCACATCTGTGCAAACTCTGGCGCGCGAGAGAACGTAACGGCTTGCACGCCGACCTTCCGCCATCCTTCCGTCGTGCTTCTTTCACGTGACGCTTCGTGGAGGTGCTCTTCGTGGAAGAAGCGACTTATTTGATATTGCGTCTGCCGCACAGTTGTGTTTGCCTTGTAAAATAATTATGATGTGACGGTGTATGTTATTATTTTGGTAACCCCAAATTATTTCTTAATAATTCTCGCTCTTTTGTACGGACGATATCGCGAATCTCGAATTTTTCGCAGAAGTTTAATATGATACAAAATATATTATTCTATATTTACAGTAAAATGTGCGTGATTAGAATTTGGCAAAAGAAAGTATTGTTTAATTGCGTTTTATAGAAATCCGATATAGATTTTGGTTGTGAAACAAAATAACAAAAATAAGAACAATAAGCAGATAATTCGCTCTTTACTTTTTTCTTCAAAAGAAGGATATAAAAAAAGATACCTTTTACATAGAAAATTGAAAGAAAAGGCGAAAGAAAAGAAAGACATATAACGTGTCAAAAAACTCAACAGCTTTCGAGAGCTTTGCATAGAACCTGAGTGGCTAAATATAGAATACGCGAACGGTTCTCGCACACGCGCGGCCAAAATTTGATCAGACATATATGACAACTTTCGAAAGTATGATGGTAATGATATGATTGATATCGTTTCGGAGACGCTCTACTTCTCCTTTTGCGCCGCAATATAGCATGTGAGAAGAATCGGAAAGCCCGATAAGCGTGATTCGAGCATGATCTATGGCCTGGATTACGAAAGTCTCTGAGAAATAGAAAAAGAACATGCGCGCGATATGATCGATGTATCTAAAAACATTCGCGATGTACATTTCACAATATCAATGTATAATAAAAAAAATAGTAAGACACATACTTATTTCATCTTTACATGTCACAAATAAAAAGTAACAAGTTGTTACTTTTGATGTTCCTTTTAATTTAAAAAAAAAAAAAAGTTGACGACAGTCTCCTCTCGATTCAAACGAATCTCAGTTAACAGCTTTGCGATGTCGTAATTTCAAGTTTCTATTTGTATAATTATAA
>QVOA01016881.1:0-74038 GCA_014825685.1 Pseudomyrmex cubaensis | reverse complement strand
TTTTAAAAAAAAAAAAAAAAAAAAAAAAAAAAAAAAAAAAACAAATTCCAAAAAAAGAAAAAAATTTATATCGTAAAGAACAATCACATTGTTTCGGATATAAATTTAAGCGCGGTTTTTTAACGACAATGCCTCGCCCAACAATCACACCCCACATCTCCTTTCTCACCGAAGTGTTCAAACGTCGCCCCAATCACCGTAAAAGCCGGAAACGCGCTGCTATAAAAACCGAAAGAATTAACCGACGAAACGCTAGGGAAATGACGTCGACTCGTTCGTCCCCGCGTTCACGATTCGCGCGCGACGAAAGAAAATTGGAAGCGAGCGTAGGAGGTACGAAGGATATAAAATGTTCAATGCGTCTTGATCGACGAGGAAAACAGAACACGTCGACGACGATGTCGACGACGACGACGACGACGACGAGAGGAGATGCGGCGAAAGATGAGAGAGCAGCGGCGGAACCGAAGCGGCAGCCGCTGCAGGCGAGAGCGGATTTCGAGAGTCTCGTTCTCCTGAACGAGGTCGAGTGAGAGAGGAAGGCGACGTCGCGCGCCGTAGTTTCCATTGTCGAAATGTCGTAGACGACGACAGAGAGGAGGAAAAAGGAGCAACGAAGAGAAACAGAGCGGCGGAACAAAGTGCGGAGGTGGAGGGAAGGAAGGAAGGAAGGAAGGTCGGTCGGTCGCGTCTGCAGATCTTGCGGAACGGGGTTGATGGCGGTAAATGTGCACGCCGGTTCCTGACAGTTAAGACGAGTCAGGCCAAGTTTTCCCGCGGCTCTCAATTGTTTTCCCTCCGGTTTGTCGCTAAAAGCGAATTCGCGCTATCCGCGTTTTCGTTCCGCTCGATTGGCTTCCGGCTGACAAAACTTGTGGCCGTTTAAAAAAAGTATATCTTGAGAGACATAAATTCGTGAATATTTTCTAAAATATACTAACACAGACTTCGTTAAAATCAAGTCATAATTAGACCTGACGACTTCGAGTAGGATCGCGCGTTGTTCGTTTATTCCCAGACGGTGACTATACACTCGATCTTCTCGAGATGTCCGCTGCACTTATGTTCCGTGACGAAGACGAAGCGGGATGCGAGTCTCTGCCTCGCTGACGCGCACGGGAGACGCGCGTGCACGACCGCGAAGATAATGGCGCGGCTGAGGCGAAGGTATTTTTAACGCGGCGGAAACAATAACGGGGCTGTCTGAGATCGGGTGATCGTGTACCGGTGTTCCCAGAAGTCCGCGCGGATCGCAGACGGAGACAAGAGAGACCTTGTGGCCTCTCGTACCTGACGAGTCACTTGGAGCGCGCGACGGCTGACCACTTCAAGGCGCCAATTGAACTCCCACTGTGGACCCACTGTCTTCGTGTCCGACCGCGTGCTTCACGAGGCCGCCCACGTTGGAGCGCCAGAGCGCGATCGAAAAAAAACGTCACGGGAGAATCGAGTGTTCAATTTTCGGATAACCGGCGGAACGAAAAGGGAGAGATATTTTCAATAGAGACGTAATAAAGTCGATGGAAAATTCTTGTAACTTCCATCAAATTCATCGCGTTATTGGCAAGAAGGTTAACTCTTTCACCGCCAATCCGTTCCGCGGACTATTTTCAGCCGAATAAATGGAACATTTGATCGACATTAAAACGATTTCGCGCATAAATTCCAATTTCTAAGTTTCTATAAATTTTATATAAATTTCTTCTGTCAAATCTTTTTTATTTGATCTTATTAATTAAGCTTTTCTCTGTTTTAAAAAATTGAAAAATATTAAAAAATACGTTAAATTTATTTTGTGAAATGAACTAACTAGATTTTACACCGCGGAGTGCATCGTATCGCCGAGTTGTTTGACTCATTACGTGAAAGAACAGTTCTATTCGACGCGACGTAAAAAGCGGTAACACGGTTATGCAAATGTATCGTTTAAACAACGTCGCGACAGTGGGATGCGATAACTCGACAACGCTTGTGTGTGTCGAACTCCAAATCTAACCGTCGACCATCGCGCTATTCATCATCCATTTTTCTTTTGTTCGTCGTAATTCCTGGAATTTGAATTTATTTGCGAGGGCTCCACGGCGATTGGCCAGCCACGATTATTACGTTTGGTAATTAGTTCCGGGTTACGTTTGTATGTACGTAACACGGGCGTCGACTCGCCGCTGTTGGTCGGAAAAAAAAGAGGCACGATAAACGTCGATTCCGTCGCGATAGGCGGTTCGCGGAAAAGAAATCGCGTGTGGATAACGAGCGCCGGTTTGCCTTATCCGACAGCCATTGGACGACGAAACGCGAGCTGCCTCCCTCGAACAGCACGATCGCGGAATATGGGGTTGATTTCTGCCGTCTTTTCGCCCTCTTCTATCGCTTTCTCTACCCGCGTCCTTAACTCTCTTGTGAAACCTGCTCGGTATTCCGTCAGAAATCATGCGATCGTTTTGCGTTTGTGCAATGTTCAGAGCCTTCCGCACAGATTATTACTAAATCGATCGCGTTTCATGAATCATTTATTACAAATAATATATTTTTTTAAATATATAAATATATAAATATATTATTTTTCACACACACACACAATTAATTGTACGAAGTAGACGAACGATCATCGAACTGTCCTTGTAATATAAATGGCCACAATTCTAGATAACCAATATGTGCACTGACGGCCTTCTGCAAATTTATTTCCACTCTTCGACATACATTCGGCGAATGAAACGTTCCGCGAACGGACGCACCGTCACGGAAGGACGGACAAATTACGCGTGTGTCCTCGTCGATATATATCCCGTCCCGTTGCTTCATCTCGCGTCAGAATTTTTATCTCAGATAAATTCGTTGTGTTCTATCGAGAACACGGGATTGCAGCTTCGCACGCGGATTAATACTTTTAATAAAATTAAAAAAAAAAAAAAATGTCTACTCTTGATATATGAAATCTCATTTCTCAATCAATATTTAGTTAAATAATTTAATTCTGTAGAATATTACACGCGTATAATGTATGTTACGTAATACACATACATATTACTCATGATATCACTCGACATATGAAAATTTCTTACCGCGATATTTCCCCCTTTTCCGGCTGATAGCCATATAATTCGCGCGACCGCGGCATATAACTTTCAAATGTCGCCGCGATCGATCGGCATTATACCCTTATGACGAATGCGCCGCGCTCTATGACGTCTCAATGACGATAGCATATTCTATGACGTGCTACGTACGACGTCATCGTATGTCGGTCATAGGAAACATTCATGGGAAACTATTTGCGGCCGGCGGCGACCTTTCGGAATAGCCAACTTGCTGAGAGAGCACATTACGTATTCATACTCTGCTTTTCCATACATACTGTGCTGTAATGAAAGCGCGAATGATGTGTGTGTACCGTGTTTGCCGCGGAACATTTCCGTGAAACTTCCGCGGAACTGAATTGCATTAACGATCGATGGGATTTACGCTCCGATTGTTGGAATTAAATCGCACGAGACGCGTCGAGACGTGCAATTTTCACCGGTCAAAGTAAAATATTGTAATTGCGAAGTATTTTATTCCTGAAAATTAAATTGGTTTTATCGCCATCGATCATGCGAGAGAGAGAGATAGAGATAGAGATAGAGACAGAGAGAAAGAGATTTACCTCGCGATAATATTGAATTTTCGGAAAAACGTTCGGAAATGGTCTCGGAAATGGCGTGCGTCTAGTTATGAAGTGTTTTGTTTTATCCGTTTCTCGTATCTGAATTGTATTATAAAGCAGCTCGCGCAGATTGCCTATCTCAAAATTCCCAGAACGAGCTTAACTGCTTCTGAAAATCTGTTAACCGACGAAACGCGCCTTACGTGACCTCGTGGTTTCGCGAGTACCCTCGCGACTTGCGCGACCACGAGGCTGGATTAAAGAAGGATAACAGTGGCTAATAGCCGTTGTGCAACGCTGCCACGATATCTGCTAACCACCGAGTTTCTTCCTTCTTTTGAGAAGCGATCTACTTCGAAAATTGCACCGGCGGTCGCACCGGTAATTGTATCGCATACCTCCTCACATCGCATTCTTATGCATTATCTGCTGCACGCGAGCCAAACTTTGGCACAGCCGCTCTTTATTTCCGCTTGTTCCGCGAATCACTCATGTACATGCCAATGCGCGACGATACGACGAGGATCGTGACATTTACTGATCTTGTACATATTATATCTAGTTTTATTTCTATTAAAAAAATAATATATCGTTTAAGATTTTAAAAAAATTAACTTGCTTCGTATTTCTCGATACTTTGTAAATGACGCGAGCGGTTTGCTGAAGTTTGAATTTAAAGATGTTCTTTCGCAGACGCACGCATTAAAACCAATGTCTTACAAAAGTAAAACGCAGAAACGTGCTACTTAATTGGATACTGTTCTAGTTTCTAAAGCTATTTATATTAAAGTTATAGCAGCTATGAAATTATTTAAAGATTAAACAGACGATTGTCGTCGGGAGAGTTAACACATCTCGAGCGAGTTAACGCATAATTCTCCAATAACGTTCGAGCGGAAGCGGCTCGCTGCTTTTCCAACGAGAATCGACATGAGGATCGTATCCCGACGACGAGATATAACGACTCGACTTATCCGTTCGTGCGAGCGATATTTCCTTCGCGCGAGTTGATATCACGCTCCGTTTCTTTCATCCTTCTTGGCCGATATCTTTCCGATCCCCTTCGCGTGCCTCGACCTACTTAAGACGGTCGGCTTCCGGCTCGCCTATCGTCGTCAAAACCCGACAATCGCAAGCGCAGGAACATTAGGGCGAATCAATGATCGCTCGTCTACGTTTCGAGGAAGCCCAGAATCGTCGATCGCTTATTCAAATGATTCTCGTCCGGATCGGCGATTCCGGATCTCGTCAGATGGTGCGGAATGTACTACAGCGCGTGTAGGTAATGTCCCCGAGGAAGGGAATAGAGGATCTGATTCTCTGTTCGATGTCCGGGTTTTACAATGACGCGATCCACATTTCGCACACAACCGGGAATTCCGAGAGAGAGAGAGAGAGAGAGAGCACAACTATCAATAGTTACAAATCGTGCGGGGCCAACTTTCGAGAATCCCGAAGGGATTGCCACGCAAGACGATACGACGAGAAAACACATCGTTCTCTTTCGAAGTTCGGCACGTGCTCGCGATTGGGTTATATCGCCGCATCTGACGCAACCAAGTCAGACGTTATGCCCCTATAAATGGTCGGTATTTCTCCCTGAGGCTTTTACAAGCGCTTACGGCACACTCGTGGACGCGCTGTAAACTTATACGACGGCACACTCGGCACACTCGAGCGCCGCCGAGATTACGCGCTCTCTTCCGTTACAAGAAGACGCTTTGCAGAAAAAAAACAAAAAACGTACGAGTATAATTTGTTTAAATCAAATGTCAAATAAGTAGGTTTGATTTCTCTTCTCACGTGGAAATTTTTAATACGCGTCGCATAAACACAACCTGAGAGAGAGAACCTGTTAAACGGATCGATAAAATTATTGATTTGTTCTCGCTTTCCGAGCCTCTGATATTTGAATAATTCGTTCGAGGGTTATTGTCGTTCGCGGGGACGAGATAAACAATATCACTTGCATCGCGGGGAAGAGTGGTGAATGTACGTACGTACAACGAACCGAAATCGGCGAACGCTCGACAGAACGTAAGTGGGTTATCCACGTTTTCGCTCGAACGAGCGCCGATCATTCCGCGTTCGAACTGCTGACCCCCGTACAGCAGCGTGCAATTAATTATGCCAATTGATCGAGTGGGTATCGGTCCGGCACGGTCATGCATGTTAATGTGCGAAAGGACATCTGTTTCCCCTCTGCCTGTATCCGCTTCGGATGTACACACGTACGCGCACACGTATGTACGTAAAATTCGCACTTGTCTGCGCTCTCTACCGAGAAGTACACGCGTGTGATCGTACACGTGCATGACAAGTGCGCGCAGTTGCAGTTACGTGCGAACGCACTCGAAAGAAATTCTGCCAGACGTGCGACTCTTTTTGATCCATCACGTTATTATCATTTCGCATTGACTTTTTACAGCGGGCTCTAGGAAAAGAACAAACCCGAGTAACGAAGGGCTCCGTCGGAGACCAATCTCGTACCCAACATGTAATTGCAGCTTTCGCGTCACAAAAAACCTGATGAGAGAATTATTATATCTCGTCCAAGTTTTTTCCAATATTTTTTTAATCACATTATTGGGAAATTTCAATTTATTCAAAAATTATATCATGAAGAAAAAGAGAGAAAGAAAGAGAGAGAAAATTATTTTTGCATAACACACATTTTCCACCAACATTTATTCAGCTTGATTATAACTGCACGCTACATTTTATTAGAAATTCTCCCTTTGACGTTCTTTCGACCCTCGTGCAAGTTGCACCGATCGCGCTCCTACCATACGCATATTCGCAGAATGCATTTGTGCGCGCACACACGCGCACGCCGTGCACAATAACACACGACAGAAGGAGATCAGGTGGACGTTTACAATAATTCCACGGGGTGGACTGTAGCTCGTTCTCGAGCCCGGGGACATATGCTGTGGATTTTTATGATCGTTCCACCCCTGTGTGTGTGTTGTCCGGCTGCGTTTCCCGCATGTGAATTTACCCTCGCGCGATACACGAGCGAGCCGACGATGACGATGTAGCAGACCATTGTGCGACTCGCTCGCATCGTGACGCGGGATCATCAGCGCTCATTGTCATCGACTAATCGAATTTGGCACCGACCGAATCGGACCCCACGTGGATCATCCGAATATAGTCCGCGATGGTGCACGTGCAATGTCGTCGTAAACAGAGAGAAAGGTTCTCGATCTCCTCGATATACTAGTCGCCAATGTCAATGCGCTCGTAAAAAAAAACGTTTTGTTTTAAATATTTATTTCGTGACTAAATAGAAGTACAAAATATCAAAGTTTTGTTAAATAATATATACCTAGATAAAATATTTTTTCTATTTTTTACGTTCAAATAAGGAAGTTTTGCGATATCTTCCACGTGTTTTGCCGTGATCGAAAATCGAATTTTAAATCTCCCGAGTTCGTGAACACAGTAATAATAATTGTGCGATGTCATGCAAGGATATCACTACGAGAGACATTGTATACGAAAGCGTACCGGAAGTACGCTTAAACGGCAAATTGCTACAGCGTTGGTAGCATTCGCTTCACAAACGAGCATTCAGTATTTAAGAATCATCGCCGCCGCGAGCGTAACTTCTTCGGAACAAGTGGCCCGTTTCGATTTTTACGCTGGTTCCGCCAGGGTCGGAGTACTGTTACGGTATAGATAATGTTCTGTAAGAAATATACTAGAAATTTACAGGTAACAACAGTATCACGTGTCTTTTGCGTGACGTGCTACCGGTAAACACCGTTCGCAAGCAGTCGGGCTCGTTGAATTTTCCCGATTTGTAAGGGAGCAAGTGCCGGCAGATACCGAGCATGGCATTCGCTTGCAAGTAGCCGCGACGAGTAATACGCTGTTTGTTTGTTGTAACCGCGCCGTTGTAAAAGTGTAATAAAGTATATCTTTAATTATTGTGTGCTATAAAATCTGTGTGTGGTGTTCACTCGATCTCGCCCTCAGTTTAAT
Organism: Pseudomyrmex cubaensis; assembly: GCA_014825685.1. NCBI lineage: Eukaryota > Metazoa > Arthropoda > Insecta > Hymenoptera > Formicidae > Pseudomyrmex > Pseudomyrmex cubaensis. The sequence continues at coordinate 66,402 of QVOA01016881.1, read as the reverse complement.
CCATCGTCGGTCAAATCCTTATAGTTCGGAATGACGAGATCTAACGCGATCGCTACAACATTTCTTCTCTTTGTCAAATTCTTAAAACAATTCAACATTTAATCTTTTCACGTTTAAATGAATTTAATGATATAATTTTTTGTTTACTACCGTTTCTCTGTAAAAAAGCTCTGAAAACGTTGGAAAACTCGAACGTCGTTGTTGTGGACCACACGTACTATGCGTCTACATTTCCGACAGCATTTCCACGCAAACGATGTGTCGATGTTTAAATGTGTCCATAATTACATCTATCGGCATTATTGGCCGTGAGACGCGGACGTCTCTCAGTCAGTCAGTCAGTCATATGTCACTATTAGTGAACATTCGAGATAGCTAATGGACGGGTGGTCGTTTTGAAGTATTTTGAGATCGATCCGACCCTGAATCTTTTCGACGTTAAGGTCGCGACCACCTATCGCGCGTACACGAACGCCACGCTGCGTACACTCAGTCCGGACACTTTACCCGTGAAGTCGGGTTATGAGACTCCGTGGCACTCCTAACGAGCTGGACTCTCTCTCGCGGCATCCCGCGCTACGCGAAGCACCGGCGTTCCCGGTACAGAAGACGCCGTTGGCGCGAAAGAAGAAAGAAACAACGCACGCTCTCTCTCTCTCTCTCTCAGTTCACGGCTGTTCCGTTGCACACGTGCTTCTCTCGCGGTCATTTTTGAAAACTCAAGACCGGTGTGTATTCCGGCCGTCTCTCGTCTCGTATAATACGCAACAACACGGCGCGCGCATAATACGCTTCCGCGTAGCAGTAGCTATTAAATGACTGGTTACATGGTCCGTCAGGCGTGCGCGCTTCCTGGTGAGAACGAGAGAGAAAGAAAGAGAAAGAAAAGATCTCTCAGGGATTCCCTGGAGGGCCATCTTGCCTATGGATCCTAGGTTGGGTTAGTAGATAGCTGAGATGAAGATAGATACGCGAAGAACACGAGAGTGTTCTTCGCGTATCTATCTTCACACACACCGCTTCTTCCATTTGCGGGAGCATTTCTGAGATTTTGCCTGGGTGTCTGGCTTAACGGAGTCTCTTCGGGGAGTAGTGTGACCGATTGGCGATTTGATATTTTTTGTTTTTTTCTACGCAAGAAGAAAAAATATACGCACGCGAAACTCACATCTTCGCGCGAATAAGCTCCCCGTGGAGATCGCTATATTCTGAGATCATCTTGTCCAAAAGTTGCACGTCACATTATTATCTCGAACGGTATTTGAATTTTTATCGCCGCGTACTTGTCGAGGAAAAGCTCTTAGGGTCGCAAAATTTGCTTCTGAATATATCCTCAGCGATAGTTTGAATAATTATATTGTAATAGATAAAAACCAAGCGTGTAACAAAACGAACGTGATCTACGATGCCACACGAGAACAGGAGTGATTTTGCTTGAAATTCTCCTTTATGACAATGTCACTTAATTCGCTCAGACAATCGAGTCTACAATCGAGTTATACGATTTTCTTGACACTCGCGCGAGAATTGACACGGTAGTTACACAACCGGACAGACGTGCCGCACACATTTCACTCGCGTGAGCGCTTGTAAGAAAAACTCGGGGAGATTCTCCCGAGAGGTTTTGTAGAGTTAGACTTTAGGCGGAGGAGCACGAAGGAGATGGATATCCAGAAACGTCAAGAATTGTTTTCTGCCTCTGGTATTTCCTGCCCTTTTGCTTTTGCTCGCACGTCCGAGCCGAGAAAGAGAGAGAAAGAGAGACGTTGCACTATATTTTCCAGCGAGATGAAAATTCATCATGCTTGCGGTACGCGCGCAGCTCCCGACCGTTACCATCGCGCTACTTTGATATCGATTACTTTTGTATTACACGGGTATAATTACGCTGCCTTTGTTAACATAGTATTTTTCTCGAGCAAATACCGCTTTTAAGATCATTTCAATTTGTAATTGGAGTCTTTCTACTTCTTAAAGATTCTGTCAGAATTCTTTCTTTCTGTTTTCTCTAAAGTGGAAGAATTTACTCGTTTTTCATTATAACGGAAGAGAAGGAATGTTTATTCCGACTAATAGTCATTTTCTTAAAACAATTTTATCAGCTTTCCACAACTTTTCCGAGATATTTATAAATACACCAATAATTAGAATTTTATGAAATACAGAAAGTTAAAAAGAGACAAAAAAAGGTTCATTATTTTATAAATTTTATTTTTTTTTAGATTTTTATAAAACTCGATGAGGAATCTCCGTATCAACCTCCGCAACGAAATTAACTTTCTATAAAATATGTTATTGTGAATAAAAAATAGAAACTCATATTTTTTCCATCGAGCTTTCTCGAAATTTCATTCATTTTGCCAAACGCAACTCCGATTCCGAATTTTCGAAAGATCCTACACGCCACTTTCGCAAATCTCCAAGTAATATCCCCCGGCTCCGTAATCAATGCCACGAACGAGCGGTCGATTTATTATACTCGTAGATAACACTCAGACAGAGCACTCGATTCCCGAGGGGGAGAACAGACACGGATGGTTTCTTTCTTGAAAGCGGAGTAATACAAAGTTCTTCGGATATCTTCGATACCCGAAGTGCGACGGGGAGGAAACGGGTATATCGCTTACTTCTTCCGTCGACGCGTTCTTCTGATACCCTCGGCCTTGTATCTGGACGCAGCATCTCTCGGGCTCGGAAAGCGAGAGCCTTCCGAGCCTCGAGAGCGGCGAGTCTCCGGAACGTGCCGATTTTATCGAAGGAAACCCTTTCATCTGCTCGTCAGACGATTCGACTCACGTATTACTCCTCCTCGCTCGTCTCTTAACGGGGCCTCGCCACTCTTCTCCGCACGTCTGAGAGCTCCCGCTGTTTATCGGCCTGGTCGAAGGTCGCCCGGATTGCTCGCGATTATATTTCCTGGAGTCGGAGCCACTCCCCCAAACTGTCGAGAAGAGATGTACGGCGCGTTCGCGATATCTCGTTAACAACTTGAGAACATCAGTAACTTAGAGGATATAATAAGAACACTGAAGATGTTACAATAAATATATAAGAGCGCGTATATTATAGAGTTTTTAATTAAATATTTCTAATTAAGAACTCTTATTGTTAGACGTGATGATATACATTCTCTCTTAGTTTTGTTTCGATTTATTTGTAAAAGTAGAGAGTGACGAGATTAACAAAATTGCCAACTAACTAATAATCTGGTAGCGTAACTTAAATTTTTTCTGATACAAGTTGTACTTTACGTCGCGCGACGTTGTCGCAACTTCGTCTCGCGGAAATAAAACCACCACGAAGGTACTTGTAAACTCGGGGAATTACGGTGCGAGCATCTCGATCGTCTCCGGTATCGCGTAATTTGCCGTCGACGACGTCGACGAGCAAGTCGGAAAAGCGCAGCTTCGGGACGACGTTGCGTTGTCGTCGCGGATGCGCGCGCGAGCGTCATCAAATTATGGAAATGCGCTTCGCGCGCCCGTTCTAATTCTCTTTTATTATCTCCCGCCAGAGAGTTTGTCCGCCCATCTCTATGATAATGCATAACGACAGATTTTCTCATCCGGCGTCTGGTTGCAACGACGAAAATTCGCGCCGCGCCGATGTGCCATTCTTTCGAATCGCCATTTTTTCCCGTATATACCGCGCTATTTTTCGCGAGTGTTGGCACTATCGCGCGGCCACGGATGACGATAACTATCGTCCTGCCAAGTACCGGTTCGGATCCGGACTCCTTCATCGCGAGCACTCTGTGCGGCATAACCGTTACGGCCGAGTGTGCTGATTTCTCGAACGTCCTCGTACGGTGAACAGCTGTCGTTTCACGTAACACTTTTCAATAGAATAAAAAGAAAATGTGACAGAATTGAATTACCACGAGTTGCGGTTGATTCGTGAATTTTTAGCTTTTCTGATGATTTGGAATAATCGAGTTAAAAATTGCAACATGTCAAACTGTTTCTCGACGTTCTGATAATTAGTTTTTCGAAAAGCCAATATAGTGTCGTGAAATTTGGAGCAAAAAATTTGAAAAAAAAAACATCACAGAGATCTGAAAAGTCCGATGTTATGAATACAAGAGCGAAACGTAAGATCTTTTCTAGATAAGAAGAAAAACCGAAATTTATTAATAATTCACGCCTTATCGAATGATGAGAATTTATTCGCGCTCGTGACAGACCGAAAGGGAACATAATGCGGATTTAAGCTTACATCGGAAAAGCATTTCATTTAAATTCAATGCATAATGCAGGAGGTATCTCGAAAAATCCGCGGTTTGACAGTTTATGGAGTGATATCAATCTACGCGTTTAGGAAAAACGACGCTTCGATGAAAGAAAGCAAAAAATCTCGGCGCGAATTTGATTTACGATTAACAAGGAAGACGAATATCCGCACTGTCAACGAACAAATAAGAAACTTCGGCGAGATAAACTCTCGCGAATGGCTATGAAACCTCAAAGAACACGCGACGCGAAAGTTTCGCATTTAAATTCACCGGATATCGGCGAAGACTCTCTCTCTCTCTTTCTCTCTTTCTCTCGCTCTCCGGATATGAAATATCTTAAATAATTCCCGGGCTGACATTTTATCGACAACAAATCACTCGCATCCTCGTTCGTTCGTTCGTTTATTCGTTCGGGAGCGATCTTCGATATTTTCTCTCCCGTCTCTCGTGCCTTCACGTGCATTCTGCATTCTCTTCGGTAAACTCCCTCGCGCTCTCTCGGCAGCGCCATTCAGATCGATTTGTACGTACGAATACACTCACACACTTGGTAAAAGTGCGTACGACGACGCGTAGTCACGAGACGGAGCAAAAGAGAACGGAGAGGGGAACGGGCACAAATCACGAAACGCGCGAGCACGGAGAGCGATGCATCACGGAACCGCGCGCTATTGATGGCTGTCTCCTGCAATTGACGGGGTATACGCTACGCGCATCTCGATCGCGAGTGCACGCGACCGGACTCCTCCTCGCCGACGAAGGAGGGAACGATATTATCCGTGATGGATGCTTCATCCGTCAGAGCGTCGCGAATATCTCGCTTCGACGCGACCGCATTGACGAAACGCCGCCGTCGACCTCGCAGCCGCCGCTCAATGCGTGCATGCAGGCCGACGTCATCCGTCGCGCCGTATTCAACCTTCCGGAGAAACGAGACGAGGCTACATCGATCGACCTCTCTTCCCTTCACGGAAAAGCGAACGCGCGCTCCGTGAATGGAACATCATCGGCTTGATGGGGCTTGTCGTTGACGTGATTACGTTATTACACGAGTTTAGGTCAGATGAATGTACATCTATGGGAACTGATTGAGTTTTATGATCGTATTATAAAATTTTGAAAAAAACACTGATGAATAGAGAATTATCTCGTTTGTGATAAATAAATAAAGCAATCAATCAATCAATTAATTACAATATAATTTTTTAGTACTATCTCTTTCTCGAAGTATAAATTTTATATATAATTACATAAGTAATTAATTAAAAACAATCGCGTCGTTGTTTGATTCAACACTCCTGACACTCGTTTGCGCAAAATTCGCAATGCCTAGAGGAAGATACAAAAATATCTTGTGCAATCTATAATACAAAGAACATTTCGGTCCATAAATTTACGCCGATTGCTAGGTTTAATAGAAGAGATTATCGTGCTCGCTTTTCCGAGCATATCGGTTATTACGATAATAGTCGATGCTAATCCATCGATTATCGTTCGCGCCGGCAATAACATTACCAGTTAGACAATAATTCGATATATCACCAAAGGCGTATCCCATGGGGAACCGGTGGTGCTGCGAGGTACGTTCTACGTTCCCCGTTAACCACCGACAGACGTCGGACTCGATTGTCCGATATCGATCGTCGTCGCATCGGTGTTATATACGCAAACACGCCACGCCAAATGCGTTGTGTCGAATTCGTCCGCCGAAACTAATAACGCGGTTAGTCGTGAACTCGGCGTATACATACGGTTGCGCAGGTAGCCGCTTCCGAAATAATTCACGATCTATATAGATGTACGGAATAATCCCTCTTCTCATGCAATATATGTACCTCTAAAATTAACTTTTCAATTAAGAGAAAAGCGTTGTCCAATATTTCGATCGCATCCAAAATGCTCGCAACGATCAGAGAATTGCTCTTGCGCTTCAATTAATCATTCTCGATTCAAAACGTGCGCCGTCACGCGTCGCTTATAACTCTGCGGAATCAATCTGGCTGAATATCACCCTAAATCGTGTTCGACACCAGGTCTTCACCGGGGCGTCGACAAATTCGCCGTCAGTTCCGACAGTTGGACACGAGTTAAGCAAGCGGGAGAGTTACTGCCGGAGATCGATTCGAAGTCGCGCAGCAGTAGTTCGGGGCGTCTCATTGATCGACATTTCCTCATCGATATGCGTCCGAGAGTGCATACGCGCCGTATCCGACGTTAATCCAGCGGGATGTGGGAAAATCGGAGAGAGAGAGAGAGAGAAACCGCGACCGCACGGAGTCAGACAGTCGTAATTGGAGGATCACGGAATCCGGTTAGCGCGGATACCGAGCGACGTTAGCTGACGTCCGTTCGGCGGGCAATCGGATCGCCTCGTCTGTATCGTGTTTGTTGCCGGAGAGCGAAGAAGAGCGCCCGCGGAGTAGATATACTTTCTCCTTTTCGCCGGGAAACCGGCGATATTGTAGAGGAGCGAGTCTCTGTCCATGTCAGAAGTTTGCCGCGAGTTAACGAAGATAACGAATAAGTTTTCGCGCGCTGCGCCCAACGTATAAATAAAGCGGATAAAGATACTTGACGGAAAAGTTACGGTCGAGAGCTTGACGTCGAAGAGAGACTGCTGTTGCAGCGCGGAGATCTCGTCGGCTTATGATGTTGACAAGAGCTGCAAGCGCCCGCAAATGAGATCTAACGGTTTTGCAAATTTACAAAGGAAAGTACAAAGAAATTTGTAAGATTAGAGATAACAGCGCGCAAAATTAATTCACAATTATTTTCCAATTTTGTTTGTACATTCAATATATTTTTTTTTATTCATCAATTGTTTGTAGTGTAAAAAATCTCTGATACTCTATCTTTCTCTCTTGCTCTTGCGAATTTTATCAAACGAAAGCAGAACATTTTTCGAAAAATAAGAAGTTCTATTACGTCTTTTCGGAAGAGAAGGGAACGTTCCATATAACTTTGCCAACCTAGTTTATAGCTTGGAATCGCCGTCGCGAAGTTATTGAAAACAGTACGAGTCTCATCGTCAGATTCGCATCGGTGCTTTACGAGCCCATAACCAATGCATAGCGGCAAATGTACGACACGGGATATATATGTGTCTGTATGCGTGTACCGGCAGCAATGTATCCTCAGAGCTACTTGCTGTTTTCCACAGGCGGAGCAAAAATATAGATGTGCCTTCAAAAGAGAAAGAGAGAGAGAGAGAGAGCTATCGATAACGCGCGTTTCAGAACATATTAATATATCCTTGCTCGAATCGCGTGAGAAGTCGAACGAGTCTATCAAACAAGTCTATCAAACAAATCTCTCGATCGCAGTTGAACACACAATTTCATTGGAACTTGACTCGCGACCTGCTCATTGAAACCACCAAAAACATGGCGATATTTGTTGCGCTATTCGGCGTTACGCGCTCGACAAATATTGCACACCGACAATGAACCGAGCGAGTCGATTATGCTCACGTTCGACATCTCTTCACGGGTTCGATTGCCGCTTTCGATTATTTTAACGATTTTTTCTGCTACTGACGGATTGATATTTTATTTACATAAAAAAAAAACTATGAAAAAAACAAAACAAAAAATATCAAGCAAGATTATTCTACCAAAGAGTATGTACTGTCATGTACTAGTCATTTCAAGAGCTAGACCTTTTTTTTGTTATATACATATCAAGTTGTCGATAAATGTTGAATGTTTTAAATAAACGCGAATGCGCAAACGCGCGCGCACGCATTCACGCACAATCTGCATGCTTTTGTTGTGGAAAAAAAAACAAAAAAAAAAAAAAAACAATTCACGTTCGAAAATTAATTCGCGAAAGACTGGCATGTACAACGGCGGCTCGATATAACGCACGCAGTTCGATATACGATATTCTTGCATGTCTGATGCGCTCAGATCTCTGCGATACATCGTTCAGACTGTAAAGTTTCGACGAGAATTATTGGAGATATTCCGCTTCGCGCGCTCGCGCAATATACAGCGCTGTTCCGTAATAAACTTTATGTCGTTGCTTCCGATCGTCCGAATGCAGCTACCTGACGACGCGATCTACGAGAGACCATTACGACATAAAAGACCGACAATGTGCAGAGAATAGAGCATCTCTCCTCTCTTCGTACAACGCCGCGACTCTCGAAAAACGGATTATTGCCCGAAGAACGACAAATACCGGCGAGGCGGAATTTATTGTAACGACCGATTGAGTGTACATGTGTGTGTTTGCGTGCGCACACGCCGTAATATGGCAGTGAAAATTATCGCCGTCGTTTCGTTTCATGCAAATCGTCTTCGCACACGAGTCATTGTGTCGTAAAAAAAAAAAAAAAAATCGTGAAAATACGACGCCTCAACAGCACATATGTTCTCTTTCAACAATATATGAATTTCAAAAAAAAAAAAAAGGAAGTCCCTCTTCTACAATATAAAACTAGAACAAAAATAGAGTTATTGCACTTTTGTGCGCACTCCTATAAATCATTTAAAGCGAAGGAAAAATTCCCAGGCTCTTTTCAAATTGGGAATATGTGCACGCCACATTTTGAGAGACGCAGATACACGTTATTTCGGGAGTTGTGCGGCTTCGCGGATTGATGGATGGAGATAGGATAATTTATAGAGGATTATACGCGGTCCGTGAGATCTTGTTCCGGCATTCGAGAGATTACGCGGAACGTCGACGTGCCGCGGCGGCAGCGGCGGCGGCAACAACGTGGCGGGCCCGATAACGCCGGGGCGGAACAATTAGGACGTGCGGAAAAAGCCGAGATACGGAGGAGAGATTAGGCCGCAATACGGCAACACGCCAGAGAGTCTTGTACGTTACCAGTGGCGTTACATCGCCGTCTATACACGCGATGCGCCGACTTGAAGCGTAGTCGAGCGCAGCGGCTCCGACGTGCGCTCCTTTTGTCGTGTTTATCTGTAAACTTCAGTTCTCACAAAGAATAACAATATTAAAATTTTGATTATATTTTTACATCGGAAGGGAGATGTGTGTTTGTTTTGATAGCGATACCAGGTCAAGCTCTGAAAAACAACGGCACACAGAATTTTAAAAAACAGAATGTGTTTCTAAACCGAAAGTTTTCGCTGCAGTGTGTATGACATAGTGTGTATGTTTTTACGAGACGGACTGCTGTCGCACACACATTTTTGTACGCTCTCAAAGTAAAATTTATAAGCTTATTTAGTATATTTTCTCTATATTTTTTCTGTGGTATTTGCAAAATCGTAATATACCGAGTATTTTTATTCGAGACGAGAACAAAACTTCCGTGCATTTCCCTCGAATTCTATTGCGGACGAGCTAAACGCGAAGCTAAAAGAATATCGGTTTGATTTATCGGCAACGATTAGAAAAACAAGCCGGTTAACGATCGAAACGACGCGCGAGAGTCCCGGCGCTTAATTGCGCGGAGTGGAGACGAATTTTCCGGAACTAACGAGCGTCTCGTCTCGCCGTGATAGCACGCGGAGGATCGAATCGCTCTCTCTTCTCTCCCTCCTCCTTCTCTCCTCTGTCTCCGCTCTATTTTCGAGTGCTACGCAAGACGCCGCAAGTTCGCGGGCTAATGGGCGCCTCGAGTATTTCTACGTTCGACCCGTTAAACGGGCCAATTTACGTGCCTTCTGATCTCGACTTAGGACGCGAACCGCGACGCGGTTCGACGGCGAGGGAGCGCCTCTGAAATTTACGGAAATTTCGGTCGAGGCTGAGATCACTTGGATAATTAATCCTCGCAATGGAGAGAGAGAGAAAGAGAGAAGGGGAAGGAGTGAGAGTGCGTTTTATCTAGAATTAGCAAGTTTATTTAATGAGATTTGTTCAAACAGATTTGTTCATTTGAGGAGATACGCCGCGGAGGCAATTAAAATTTTCCAAAATGCGAAAATGAAAACGCGCTCGAGAAAGGACCTCGGTTTAATTGTTGAATTTATGCCGCAACGATAAACGCCGGATGGAAAGTGGCATTTATGGTACAGGAAATTGCGTTGTTGCTTCGAATTTGCCGCGTATATATACGCGCGTACAACTCGTATTATAAGAACGGCGATTAAACGCAATTTCCCGACAACGTTGCAACGTTGCGCGAAACGCTACTCCGACTTATCTTGTGTCATTGAGGCACCAATGAGGCTTGCTTATGACGCGTCTCGCACAACTACGGAGATGCGCGCGTTCGGCTTCCAAGCTCCGAAATCGCATTAGAGTCAGCCGATTCGCGTGGGACTTTTAGCGTAGGCGGTTATTACGCCTAAAGACAGAACTTGAAACTCCGTTTAAGTTTAATCTCCTTTATAACGCGTTCACAAAAGCGCCGGGGTGGATTTGCGTGGAAAAATAATTAAATTTAAAAACAAATAAAGATGCAATTACGATGATGAGTTAATAATTGTATTCTGATTAAAGGAGAGATTATTTGTCGCTCGTAAAGCCGCAGCTATCATTCAACAAAATATTCAATTTTGTCATTGTCACTTTCAACTCGAATATAATGCGATAAATCGCTATGACGCGTCGGATTTTCGTTAATCGCTAAAACATCAGCGGCGACATGCATGTAAATAACTTACGAATCGTGAATAACGCACGTGATAATGAAGTCAATGGGAAATTATGATTAACGCGAATAGATTGCGCGGGCGGCAAATAATGAACTATAAATAATACCGCCGGTGGATAACGCGAGCTCCCCGAATGAGTTTTGAAACGTGCAATTAGCGTGAACGCGAGACGGCGGGTTTTGAACAACGTTAATTTGCAGCCACTTCGTGACGTATCTCGACCGGGCTTGATTCGCGCGCTGGTTGAAGCGCAATTTCTCCGACGAAACTCACGCTCTTCTCCGAGAAATCGCTGCCGCCGCCGCCGCCGTTGCCGCCATCCGCTTCGCCGAGAGAACCCGATCGATAGGATTTTAATTGCTCGTTTCGAGTCGTTTTTTGTCGAAGAAAAGCAGAGAGAAAGGACCGCGAAAATGCGCGCGAGAACGAACGCGAGGTGAAAACGCGGCTGAACGTTCGCGCCGCGCTCGATCGTTCCCTCGCATCACATTTCGCGCGTATCAAAATTAATTGGCCGATGGCAACTATACTGCGAGCGAGTTTGTTCCCGATGTCCCTTTCAATTATCGCGAGGCGTGCGCCTTTGATCGAATTGAATTGCTGTCATCGTGTCGTTTCGTCAATATCTCTAACATTATTAATCAGCAATTTATAGCTCACTGTGTGTACGGTCTTCCTATAAATGTTTTTTCTTCAAACAAAAGTCATTTATGTGAAAACAAACACCGTGTATCTAACGCAAAAATTGAAATTTAATTTTATCGATCGTGTGAAACCGCGTCTTTTGTTGCTGTCATCATAAGAGATATTTGCGCCGGGTGTACATAATACGTGGCGACGATATCTCGAGGCGATACTCGAAGATCTTGCAACGTGGTGGAGATGCGACCGAGTGCATCGCCAGCGAGCAAGTGTGGATGCTGTCTCAGCAGCATCGCCTGCACACCCACCGCATCTCCGTGTGTCTCGCGGGACTCTCGGCAAAGGAAGAACGGTGTCGATGAAAGACGGAAAGAAGAGAAGAGCGGGGAGGAAGAGATCGAAGAGCGAGAGGGTTGAACGGACTCTTTCGTCGCCGCAAGGCCGCAGTGAAACAATGCGGGCATCGATCGGCTTCTCTCTCTCTCTCTCTCTTCTTGAGTTGCCATGTCGAGTTAACTTCCCCCTCGACCTCGTAGCTCGCCCTCGGAATTTACTTCGCGCGCTGAATTCCGCGGCGCGCGGGCATGCTCGCGTGTCACGGCGATATTGGCGCCGATATACCTACGGTGATCGCTCAATTAAGGGCCAGGTGGGGACAGGGCGGACGTGACTCCGCACAGAAGTGGTATCTTGCTACCTCAACCGCAACTTGCGATCGACTCTTGCGGCTTCCGATAGGAATTTTACGACTCGCGCGCTGACCTTATTACTTCTCAGACATCGAACAATGATTAGATTTTCAAGTAGCTTTTTTCAATCTATATTTCATACTAAAAATAACGTTCTCTATCTATCTGTAAATTGTGTTAATATATTTCTATTAAGGTATAAAGAGCGTAACGATTCGAGTTAAAAATCGTGACACGTGACTAAAGTTTAAACGGCGAGATTTCTATTTGGTACCGACAATCACTCGGTTGCACGTAGTCGACAACGATAGTGTATGTGTGTGCAGCCACGTAATCTATTGGAGATTCTTTTTCTATTTTGTCCTCGCATCTTTTCTCTTTCTCTCTTTTTTCGTATCTTGCTCTTTTTCTATCTATCTAGCTGGTGTCTGTCTTCGTCTATGGTCCAGTTCCCGGGTATTTTCTAGAGACGTTCGTGTCTAGGAATCCTAAACTAGTTCCCTTGAGCGAGTTTGAGCGAGGTGTCGTCGCTTTCTCGAACGGTGAGTATCGCAGTGTCTTCTCCCCTCTCTATACCCCTCGACACTTCCTGGGTTTCCCGGACTGGACGTCCCGCGGGACTGTCCTGGCGCGCACGACTCTCGTCTGGATAATCCTCGTTTCGTTTCGTAGGTGCCTCTCACTTATCGAACTTGTATCTCAACCGCTTCAGCTGAATTTCTTTTGGGCAGCTCCGCAACGGATTTTACGGCGATACCGACACATTAATCGTCTCGTTTGAAAATCGCGTCGAAAAACTCGTTGCTAGAGAAAATCACGCATAAATTGACGATTATTAATGAATATAAGATTTCCTCAATGGTTTGTTATTGGAAACATTATTCAAATAACTTTTCTCGTAAATATAAAACTTACATGTCTGTTTCAAAAAATGAATTAAAACTTACGTTATTGATTACAAAAGAAATCATCAATTTATTATTTGTGAGATAACAAAAAATTTTCCGTAAAGAGCCGAATGCTCGCTTTTCATCGAACAAAATTAATTTCATCAGAAATTGACACGGTTAATAGCCGGCTGAGTTGTATCAGCTTTATCACTTAAACTTTCTTCATTTCGTTTCATCCCCCGGGATATTGGCTTTGACACAACACGCTCGCATCGTGGACACTTTCATCAGCAGCTCGCCCGAACGATCGAGTCCGTACCTTTTATTGCGTGCGAGAACGGCGAAACTTCAACAGAACAGACATTTGTTCTACTTTGGGGCATAATTGATGTTTATTTGCTAGCTAGACGGAAGGCTGTCGGTGAGACGATAATTAGCGTCGCATCCTGTAGTCGTCGCAAGCGCGTCGTAAAACGTGCGGATAGGCCCTTCCGTTTCTCTGGCGAAGGGGATCGTATAACGAAACACGTTTCTCAATGGAGAACAGCATCTGGCCCATCTCGCCTTCGTCGTTCCGAACGAGCGCGTAAACGCCTCTCCGCCCGAGATTAGCCTCGTTTACTATCGCGCGCGGCAACATTTTGTCCCAGTCTTTACAACTCGCCGACACTCATTTCGGCGCTTGTGAGGTCGATGCAGATATCGCGATAAGGACGCGCCATGTCCTGCCACCTTTCATCCTTTCAATGTCGCTATGATGTGCTTGCTCTGAGAGCAAGGGAAGGCGTTGGCCTTTATAATCGCGCGTCGCTTAACCCTAAAATTCGCCAAAAGCGAAGAAACGAAACATCATTATGACGAAAACGTTATCAAGTCATACGGTAAAATTCTTTCACGACAAAATCAAAGATTTCTTATTTATCTTCCGGACATTTGCATTTCTCTGTACATATCGCTACTACTACAGTACAGTATGACTAAACTTCCCATTTCCAATTTCGCCGTTTCTTCCGCGAGAGAAGAGACAAAGGCGAGTCTCGCTACGATATATACACGGTTCCTTCCGAGAAAAGCGGGGAGCTTTTCAACTTTCGTCCGGCAATTTTGCTCGGGGAATAAGAAGCTCGTTATAAATTCTCGCGTCTGGCTCGGCAATAAAATGCGCGCGCGGCAACGAATCGCGTTATTACGGCGTTATTCCGCGGTTTTTCTTGCCGTGTGCGGCGATTAGCCGACATCACGGGGCGTGTGGACTTTATAGCGTGCTTAAGAGCTCGCGGACGCGCTCGCGTGAAACGACGACGACGACGACGAAGAAGAAGAGTGTCATCGCGATAAGGGTAGCCAGTTTTTACTGTACTTCCGCATGCGAGGGATGGGCAAAAAACACAATCGAGTCTCGGTCGGCCACGCTCGGCGGCTAGGAAAAAGAAAACCGCGACTCCCGCGGCGGGAAAGAAACGAGGGAAAACCGTTGGGGAAAAAGAAGAACGAGAGAGGGTGGTCGAAAGACGGTTGCTCGTAAACCTCGAAGTATCTCGTGAGATTCGTATTATTCTTTCGCGCGGAGAACGTCGTTAGAAAAGAAGACGGGAAAGAAACGCGGGTGTTATACCTGATGTTGTTTCGCCGATGTTGTTGTGTATGACGATGTCGCGTGTACCACAGTACGACCGCGCGCTCGCGCGCGCGCGTGTATTTGTAAGAGAGAATATAGAGAGTAAATAGAAGTAATTGGTGGTAGTTAATGACGGGTGCTCATTGTCCTGTGAATGGGACAATTGTTTGCCACCATTCTCCAGTCTCTATTCCCCACGAAACGTCGATTACTCGTCGTTGTCTTGCGTTAATTGCCAGGAGATGGATTTCGATGCGACGGGATATATAACGCGAGCACAGAAAAGAATGTATTTCGCGGAAAAAACGAGAAGCGTGAAGCACGAAGTGCGCAATAATAACGCGCTGCGCGAGATTTTAGAGCGTGATTCAAAAATGTGATTTTTTTTCTGATAGTTAAATAATTCTCGCAACTTGCAACATATTATCAAAACGACGAGTGACGCATCTTTCTCTCTCTCGAGCTTTTCGGAGAAATAAACTTTCTTATCTCCGGCGTATCTTTCTGTCTTCCTCCTTTTATCTCTAATTAATAAGTTGAATCCACATTTATTCCCAGACCGACGCAGGATCCCGGCGTGTCACAGGAAAGAACTCTGCGAGTGGCAGCATCATCAAGCCGCCTTTTCTCGCCTTATCCCAGAGCGCTGCTAATGAGCAAAACTTCTCGCACTTTTGTCCAAGGGGTTGACACACCCCGCAGCCAGGGTGTTTTCAGCATTTATTGCCGCGATGAATACGAGGTGTCGCGCGAGGGTGAGAAAAGACTACGGTAAAGCCACGCTCGGATGGGTTCTCCGAGGGAGAAGGTGTTTGAAAAGAAGGGTTAAAAAAAAAAAAAAAAATCTCGTGGAAGGAATTTTCTTAGTGGATCATTCGTTACGCGCGCGTTCCTTCTTTTAGATTCACGAGGGAATCGCCGCGGGTGAGGGAGGTCGCGGCGAAAAAAAAAACGGAGAAGAAGCGTCGGCTTGGCGTTCTGACAACGCGGGAGTTGATCGATCTTCGCGCGCGCAAAGGCGTGAAGGGAGCGAGAAGGGAGAGTAAAATCTTTTTTTCAAATCACATTTGTCACAATAGCGAGAGACTCGTTCGCGAGGGTAACTTTTAATACCCTCCTCGAAAGAATGAGATGGTTGATAATAATGTTTGAACAGGTAGATTTTAAAGTCGCGAGATCGATCAATATGGAAGACAGTCTGTGTACACGCGCGCATTAGGCACGTTTATCATGAAACCAAACAAAGTGAAATATAATATACGCATCGAGAAATATAATGAAACAAAATGGATATTACGGTCAACATTCGTTAAATAACCGATATTTCATGATCATTTATTTCTGCAAACATATTAATCATTTATTACAAATGTCGAAACGGATAATTTCAGTCATTGTCTTTTCCGTATCAATGCCCATCCCGCCGTTGCAATTTGATCCGATCGCGGTTGAAATACGCCGGCGATGCAATTACCCGCGATTCGTTACTGGGGAATTTCCGCGAGGAAGAGCGGCGGATAAATCGCCGCGTCGATGGTGGAAAAATTTGGGTCACGTCGCCATTGATCTCCATTCGTTTTGCGAGAGGAACGACGCGCCTCCGCCACGCGTTTGATTCATCGACTGCGGCAGAGAAAGGGAGAGAGAGAGAGAGAGAGAGGAAAAGCGTTTCTCTTCCTCGCCACGCTTCCGGTAAATGGCGATGTGATTTAGGAAAGGGCGACCAACCCACCCTTAGAGTCTGGCAAGGCAAGACGGGCAACTCCAAGTTGCCGGTGGTCGGAATTCAATTAAGTCTTAAGCGTATCTCAGAACTATCGCGCCCGAGAGGTCGCGGTGACCAGGAAGAAGAGAGAGCCGCCTCCTTCACAAGCTGGAAACAGAGGCGAGGTAGATAGCGTACATATGTACTCCATTAAGGTGCGTATCTATCTGCGACCGAGTAACTGGGAATCTTCAATAAACGGGGTATATACAGAGTGCGAACTCCTCCCCGTCTTCGCTGCGTCAAATTTCAACGATCGAGTTATGTCGAGGAAGTTGATCGAGAATTTTCATTTAATAAACAATTGGGGAAGAGAAAGATTTGCTCGAAACGTGAGTATTAAGTTTTAATAATCAGAAAAAAATTCTGGAATTGCGTGGTGGTTTTTAGACCACATACGCGTGCATTTGATTGAGACAATTTTCTAATCAATAAACTTCTCGAGCGAAGTGTCTTCGATTACCGGTTCGTCGACCTTCCGCC
The DNA here is from genome assembly GCA_014825685.1 of Pseudomyrmex cubaensis. Lineage (NCBI taxonomy): Eukaryota > Metazoa > Arthropoda > Insecta > Hymenoptera > Formicidae > Pseudomyrmex > Pseudomyrmex cubaensis. The sequence goes on along the minus strand of QVOA01016881.1, from coordinate 49,506 downwards.
GCTTAGGGATTACTTATTCAGCAGACTTCTATTCGTTGGATCTATACGTCCGACGAGAAAGAACAGTAGTCTCGAGTCGAGCGTGCGAACAACGCGAAAGGAATCGAAGCGAGCGGCGGCATCGCGACGAGTTAATGGTTTGACACCTGATATAAACTCGAGTAGAGAACTCGTCGGTAATTGCCACCCCATTCCTCTCCGCGCGATCCTTTCTCGCTATTTCCACCTCCTTCCGGTCGACTATCTCGACGTCTCGCGCGTGCGATAAGACGAGAAGGGGTGGAAGCGAGAATACACGTCGAACATCGTTACGATTCCTTTACTTTTGTCTAGAGTGTCGCGAGAAACAGTTAAAGACCTGGGATGCTCATTGCTGTTTTACTGACTGCACTTTATTGGATATCCGGAGTAGCGAGACACAAAATATAACGCTTGCAAACGCATATATTGATTGCGAAGATGTATCGAAGATAAGACAAATAATTTGCAGCGTTTTTTTAGCACACGGATACTGAACGTATATTTAAATAAAATCATGCAAACTGAACAAAATGTCCGTGTTTTGTCGCACAACCGCTTGTTTCGTCGAAGTCGTCAACTTAGTAATTTAGTGCAACCCTTCCGTGGGCGAGTTATTTCGCTTTTTGTACCTCCTTTAATCCCGTGAATCTCGACTCACTGTCGCTTTCGCCGACGTGGATCGTCGTCGTCTCCCGGCGAGGCTTTTCTTCGTGGCTGGCGCGACTCGCGCGCACGTCCGGGTTTCTTTGAGTCTGTGCACGCGAGTAACGAGAGAGCCGCCTGGTCGTTTCCCCGCCCGCCGCCCGGTCGGCGTCCGTGTGATACTCACCTGCAAGAATATAAAAGAGATTCTGAATAGAGAGAAACGTCGCGTCCGGGGCGTCGCGCGTATAAAAAAAAGGCAGAAAAAGGGGAGAGAGAGAGAGGGAGAAAGGCGCGACGAACAGGAGGGTATGTGCACAAAGTGCATCCCTCGTACGGGAGGGCGGCCGCGCGTCGCGCTGCTTCCCTCAGGAACATCCGACAAATTCCATGGAAGTAGCGCGCTCGCCGGCGACGAGCCGGAGTCTCTTTGTATTTAAATGCATGGCGGTAATAAAAGGCACGTCCGCATCGGCACAGTACGCGGCTCGCGCGCGCGCGTCAAGTTTCCCTCTTTCCCTCTTCGTAGCCGCGTCCTTTCCCCGTACGCTCTTTTTCCACCCGCCACCCCGGGGAGAATTTACATGACGCTTTTTGCGCGATGTCTCTCTGTCGAATTACAAGCGCGTTTTGATAACTTCTTCTGCAGATACATGTGTAAATTACATATTTTAGAAATGTTTATATAATTGTTTATCTCTCCTTGAGAATACGAATATCTCTCATCGGCTGTTAACATTCTCGAGTCGTTTTTTTACTTCGAAATAACGAAATCGCGAAATCGGCTTGCGAAGTTCTTTATGAGCTCCGATGACAACAAATGAATTTACAATCGTTTCCACGCACACATTTCTTTCTGAGTATTTAATTAATTAAAATAAACAAATGCCGCGACACCGACGAGGTTCCTCGTGCCAGACGTGACGGACGTCGCCAGACTAATGGAATTTTTAAGTAAACAGATATAAATTACTCCGAACACATTTGTTCCGCGATGCGGCGCCATGCGCGGTGCGGCATGAATTTTCAGGCAAACACAGTTGTAAATTACTCCGAGTATTTGTTCTGTTCATCCACCGCGAGTTGACAGTGGGCAGAGGAAGCAGAGAAGACGTAGCAAGTATACATATATCTCGCCTTTATTCCTCTCCGTCGATTTCATCGAATGAAATTGAATTGTCTCAACTTACACTGTGCGGCCGATAAAAAAGTTGACGCTGCACTTTCAAAAATAGCAAGTGCTAATCTCACAATTCCATTTGTATCTGCTCGCGATAATTCTACAATTCGCCATTGACGCAATTAATACATATATAATTCCGTCGATTTATTCGAAGGATTCACAAATCAAATTCCGAGGTTCTTAAGAATACGTGCGTGCAAACTAATTTCAAAAGTGATTCCAAATGCGTGTTGCCACAAAAGCAGGAAAAAATTATAATTATATTATTACAAGTAAAGTAACATACGTAAACGCGGAAAATAAAGCGCTTAATTCCTTTTAATTTGATGCGTTTAAAACCTGTCCGCGGAGAGAGAGAGGAAGAGGAAGAAACTATCGTCTTTCGCCTACGAGGCGCGAGAGAGTTATCATCCGCGATAATCGCGGATATTTACGCTTTTGCAGGAAGCTCGTCGAGAACGTCATATCGTCGAGCTGAATAACGAACTCTGTTGCCGGACTCCGCGCATGACACGACTGCAGCGAGTCGTACTTTAGACTTTATCTCGCGCTGGCACGCCGTCGCGATATTCGCGACGAAACGAAACTTGGCGGCGGTAAAGAATGCGACGTTTTGGCTTGTAAATTCTTTCCCCGGTTGCTGCGCCGCGCTTCGGTGATGTACGAGCGCGAAAGTTGCGAGTCGAGCCAGTCCCGCTTTTCCATGTGCATACCTTATCAAGCGCGGCGGTCGGTGCAACACGATGCAACCACGACCCGGATCTTAACTGACATCTACGCGCGGCGGAAACCGCGGTGCGCGATATGCAGCTGTTGCCGTAATAAAGATTAACTATCTCGGCGGTGTCCGTCGCAACGAGACGACGTCATGGACCGACCGAGTTCCATCGCGGGCGCTTTTTAAAAACCGTCCGCTGTTCGCGTACAGCGTATGTACGACACAAATTCTTCCAGAGTTTTTGTCAATATTTTCTTTGATCTTTTTCGATGTTTTTTTGAATTGTTTTTCTACGGTTACATATAATATGCATATTCCGTGACGTGTAATATTTGTTTTGGAGTTAGAAGGTGTATTTTTTTAAATATTTTTTATTTTTATTTTGTTTGTGATTTATGTAAAAGTTTTCCCATAGTTAATGGAGGATTGTGTTACTCTTTCCCATTTGTTCGCGGAATTAAGGGAGGCATTGATCAGAGAGAAGATTCGATGAAACTTCTGGATACGGCAATACCGGATTTTCCGGCGGATTTCGTGCTGTGGAAAATAGATAGAGCCGGGAGGTCAGCGAGATATCGTTTCCTCGCGATGCCGGTCCGAGGCGGGCGCAGCCCTTTCAAACTCCGGCGCGCGAACGATGATGTTCAGTTCGGCGAGAGGAAGTACGCCTGGCTCGTCGAAGAGGTCAGGGCGCTTCGAGGTTTCGCGAAACGGATCCAACTTGATACGAAGTTTCGGGATGAAACAATACGCGGAAACTCGCCGCAGTCCGGAGATATCCGGTGTATAGATTGCGGCAAACAGTAACGATAACGCTAAGAAGATAGCGAGCGGAAATGTCAGCGGAAAAGAAAGTCGCGATAGAAGATATTTGCAAGAATCACGGAATCGGAAAGTAGTAGATACACGCGATACCATCGCTATTCGGTGAAGTTTTAGCGAAAAACCGGATTGCGATTTGGTTGAACTCGCCTTTGGAAGATTTCTCGAAAAATTCCAAACCCAAAATAAGTAAATACATTTATTGGATAAATTATGGAGAAGTATAAAGAGATCAAGTTTGTATTTGTTAAGAATCGCTTAAGATATCGCAAACCAGAAACACAAGATTCGAATCGAACACGAGCGGTAGAAACGAACGGAAGTCAAGAATGCGCAGAAGTCGCGAAAAAGTTACCGGCTGCTCCCAACCAGGAAATAGTGAGTTCGCTTGGATTTGGGATTCGCGATCGGTCGTCGCTATATGTGTCTGCTTGTCCGAGAGAGAAGACACTCTTCCAATTTCGTTGACTATATACTCTTCCGGTTCTCCGCTCGGTGACCCGAGGCTACAGGCTCTGCGCGAGATGGACCGGAAATAACGCGGCCAATCACAGACGGGAAAGAAGATCCGTCTCGTCGCGGCTCGCGAGCTCTCACAGTGCTTTTCCGCCATCTCCTTGTCTTTTCTTTTTGAGAGAGAGAAAAAGAAAAAAAAAGTATTCTCGTGACTCTCGGGATGCTCCACTGTTCCCTCCCTTCCCCCAGTAAATCAGCCACCGCAGTAGTCGTACAGGAGGATATGTCCATATCCGCTTATTGAGGCAGAAATAAGTTTCCGTCCGTCCAAATCGTCATCCGTATGGATCGTAAAAGGAAGAAATTGGGATTAGAGTAGAGCCTAGTGCGCTCTTTTGCAGCGTTTTACGAATCCGGCGAGATCGATATCTTTACCGAGAGAACTTTCGCACGTTTACTTTTCCTTCTTCTGTTTCCGTCGACTAAATTCTGTCGACCGCTACGCGATACCGTAATTTCAAAATAGATGTTTTTCGTTAATACAATATTTCGGTTTATTAATTTTATTTTGCGCCATATTATATATGTGTAAAAAGTTCCAAAATGAATATTTTATCTGTACCAGAGGATATCACGCAAGTATCGTCGCTTGTTATAATCGTCGAATCTTTTGATCGAAAAACTGTTAAAATAAATGCATCCGGTTTAAAACACAACGTTACATTTTAACGGATTAAGTTAAACGCGTAAATAAATGTACATGTGTATGTATATGTACACTTACCTCTGTTAGTACGACGAAAAAAAAAAAAAAAAAAAAAAAAAACAAACAAACATTGTCAATAACGTTTTCATAATGTTTTTTCGTTCGTAAATATACTGTGACCAATGCAGAACAAAGATATCGAATTACGTACCTACTGGAAATTATATTGAAATGAATACGGTTCGCTGAAATAACAATATACATTACGATATTAAATTTAATTTGTTGAAAATGGCTACAGGTGAAATTAATATTACAAAACAAAATGCATCATACGCGCAAACAAACTGTCACAAGACAAAACACAGGGCGAAATGTAGACTGAGGAATTAATTTATTTAACAGCTAAAATAATTTAGTTAGTTAACCAATAACGGGAAGTGCGACAGACTTCACAAATTTTACGGAACAAATGCGGCGGATAGGAGCGTTTTGATTACGCCTCAATGCTATTATCGTTTTAATTACAAGTTATCATTTTAATTGCAAGTACAAGGACGCGTAACAAGGCGACCGTCCGAGGGACGTTAATTCAATTTCGCATTTGCCGGCTCGTCCCTTTCCTTTCGGAGTGCGGAAAGTCCGCGTCTGGGTTTCTTCCTCTCTCGCGACAGTTTACAGTTTGCCAACTTTTCCTGTTTTCTGTTTTCCTCTCGCCTTCCCTTTTCGTTTCGCTGTGTACCGCGGACTTTCAAAAGTGGAGCAACGAGAATTGGACTTCTCGCGCTCTCTTCGAACGAAAGGTGCTCTTTTCGTTGACAAATGGCCGCCGATTATTGTCGGTTTAAGCCAACAATCGCCGCGCCGCGAGGAGAATTGAGAGAGGGGAGGTTTTGCTTCCTGAATTATTGCTCGTGCCGTGACAAATTATTCGAGGATGACGCGCCTGGCTGCGTGGCGGCGCGCGTACCGATAGTCGCTGACGTGACGAACGATGACGCCAGAATGCCTTGTCGTTCATTAATATCGTCCGCCGCGCGTAAATCTCGCGCGACGACCCGACCCCTCTCAATTTTAACCGCTATTCCCCCGCGTCTCTCTCGTTCTTATTATAGATAAAAATTAATTTGCGGAATTTTAAAAGCAGAGCACTCCTTTGTATACGAGACTGTTCGTTTTTTCTACGGTATTAATAGTAGACTTTATTTCATCAGAATGTTGCGAGAAGAAAATTTCTTCTGTTCCGTAAACAATTCGCTCGCCGATTCGGTTATAACGCGGGCGGGAGTAACGAAGGAGTTACTCGTTTCAACGATATACGACGAAAACTCCGCGGGTACACGTGGCTTCAATTATGGACGTCGCGTCGCCCGGTACGTCGTGCGCAAGTTTCGTTCGTTAACCGCATGAGCGGGTTCGGTCGAACTGCTCACAGGCACCCGTTTGTTGGTTTTAGAGCTGATTCGCCGGGGATAAGAGCGGACGGCCGTCCGCTCGAGCAAGTTTCCGGGGCGCCGCTTTATTATCTCCGCGAAATAGCCCCGGCTTCACATAAGTTTTCAACTCATTTTCCGCTACGTAAGAAAAATGCTCTTAAGAAGGCGTTTCCTGCTTTACGCTTCCTCGAACTCGATAACATGCAAAAAGTAGTTCCGGAAAGTTTCGAATTTGTCCCCGAGCATGGTTACTCTTGCTTGATACTACGGGGAAAGACTACATGTATATTCGGCCTGTATTGTATCCTTCGTTACGCGCCAACGAAAATTCTTTCGCGCAGTTTATATCAAGACGTGCCGCTTCTTGTTATATCATCAAAGTACGCTCGTAAAACCCTTCTCCGGTTTTAATGAAGCCTCGGCGGAGATTTTGCGAAGAGGCACAAGATTTTATATAATCTTTCAAGAATGATAAAAAACAAATTATTCTACAAGATGTATATTTTTGTTACATCATCGTAACAAAAGAAAAAGCGAAAATTTCCGAACAAAAATTTTCTTAAAAAAAAAAAAAAAAAAAACTAAAAGTCTTCCGGTCTTTGTTTGCGGAGCCGCAACTGGCGCGCGATCCGATAGTTGTCGGCCAATTTCCGGGCGCCACGTTCGAGGAGAGAAAAAGAGAGAGAAAGAGAAAAAGACTAATCGTCGGATTTATCGCGATATGTTGTAAGCAACGCGTACGCTGAAAAGAACAGAACACCGATGGAGCGCGAGTAGAACACACGAAGAGAAGAGCGGCACACGTGCGACTCGTGACAACGCATTAGCCCCGGCATCAAGCCGAGACAGGCGTCAGCCTTGCGCGGCTTTCGGTCGCCGTTCTACCACCAGTCGTGTCACTGTCTTGTCAAATCGAAGCAGACTTACGACATTATATTTAGATGGTGCAGCCCCGAGTCGAGCAGTAAAACGCCTCGCCTCGAGAAGCTGTCGATGTACGTACACCACATATACACGAGACGGAAAACGGCGCCGCGACGTCGTCGACGTATTTACAGATTCAGCTTTTACACGACGCCCGAGCACGCGCGAGTGATAGAAGATTCATCATCGTTTCGTAATTATAAATAGTGTTCCGTTAGACACAATTAATCTTGTGTGTTGTGTTTAAAGAGACGTTGATTGAAACTACTACTGTACAGCACGCGGGAAAGTAATCCAGTATTTTTCTAATACCACGATGGCACAGTATCGTTTTCCGTCCGTTGTGCTTTTCCCCTAAATATCCGATGTGCTACTCGATTTATTTCGTTTATAACTTTCTACATCGAGCGCGAGACGACGGTTCGTGCGCTGGAAATGGAATATGATTTGTCGGCAGTATCGAGGCAAATGAGATCGTGAATAAAAGTTTCATGCGGAATTTTACGTTACGAACCGAGGATATAATTCTTCAAACGTGTACAGTCGGCATGAAACCGGGGCGAGTGTATATATACATAATTCCCGGATGTGCATCGGGAATAATCTGGTGTATACGATAGAGAGACGCGGCGCGCGCGCGCACATAAAACGCCGATATGCTGTAAGACCTCGTAAAATATCTAAGTATCCGAAGGAGGTATCCGTATCGCGCTTGAAAATCCAGCTGTAAGTATAGTCGGATCCGAACGCGTCGGTATATCGCAATTTCCGTTCTTTCCCGAACGGGGCACGTGCCGTCGGGACTTCTCTCTCGCGAAATAAGCGGCCGTCTTTCTGTGTCTCTCGAAACGACTGACGGAAAGCTATGCAAAGTATGTTGTAATACGTCGGCATTTCTTGAGGATACACGTACGAGTCCTTTTCATTATTCCACGAGGTCACGAACTCGTCTCCTCGCGATATTATGTTCTCCTCCTCCTCCTTTTCTCCTTTCTTCACGTAATTACAATGTGAATTTTCTTATCCGCCACTTCGCGAATTCCGTGACTGAACTTTTCGACTGAAACCGGATAAGCTGGCAATCGTGTCAGTGATGAATTCTCGTTTACTCGCGTCGCGCGCTTTTTACCGCGCCCTCGTGTTTGTGAGACACTAAAAGCGTATCTCGTATTCGCCGTTGAAGAGCCCGCGGTTTACTGTTTCATATGACCCGGGGCAACGGGCTGCTATAATAATAACACTCAGGAGCGGTTTTTATTTCGAAGCCTGTGGAGTGCGCGATTTTTATTTCGGCTAAGCTCCACGCAGCGCACGCGCCTCGCACACTTTATTCCCGCGCGGATCGTGAAATTTTTATTTCATTCCGATGCTTTCTTTGTACGTGCTGCGTCTGAAATTTTATCTTATTTCTTAGCATAAATATTAGCATAAATATGCAAAGACATTTTGCGAAACGACGTTGAAAAAATAGTTTTTCCTCTTTCTCGTTAAAGAAATAGTTTTTTTTCTTGGAAAAATATTGAAATAAAAAGTAGTATTTTGGTTAACATGTATTTTTTACCACATTTTTCTTTTTATTAAATATATATTGGCACAGAAACTAGCTCAAGGCGCGGTAAAATATTTAATCCCAGGTTTATAGTATAAAAATATATTCTAGAAAAATATATTCTATAAAAATTGAACATTTAGATATAAAACTCATATAATAATATAAAATTCATCAAATAAAATATTATAAAATTTGTCAAATAAAAATTCATTTTGTGAATCTTGTATCTTCGTAGCTTTTAGCTCTTGTCGTCGATATTTGCGTCTCAATGTTTGCGCGGTACGCATGAGAAAACTGCCCTTGCTATGTTCCTTTCATCAGCATCGATATTTTATGCACGGCAACTCGGTTTTACATTCCACCGGGAGCGCGGGAAATTGATTTTTCGTTCACTTTTTCTCCCCTCTTTTGTCTATCACTCGCTCAGAGAAATGAATCTTCGTTGACGGTTGAAGACAATTCGAAATTCAAGTAGTAGTTGAGTTTGCGTTGGTCTCCGCGCTTTTCGGTAACCACATTTCATATAAATTATCCAAATTGAAAGTAAATCTTTTGTAAAAAAATATTATTATTATGTAAGATACAAATCTTAAGTAAAAATTGAAAAGATAGCAATTGATAATTTAAATAATCCAACAATAATGATACTGTGCAAAAACGCATGTTTGTTTCATGAATTACTTATTTATTAATTTTAGAAGTTGGCCTATTTTAGAAGTTTGTTTATTTATTAAAATAAACCCTTAGGCCGCCGCAAAAGCCCCTTTTGGGGCTTCATACAAACTTCCGCGCAACGTGTATGTTATTAATATACATGAATTATTCAATGCATTTTTTTTCTCAAATATATATTTCAATGAAAAAATGCCGGCGTTCTAAAGGTTAATTAAAGAAGTTTTTGTCTACAACTTGTTCTTTCGTGGCAACACGGCTAAAAAATATGTATCTGTTAGATCGCTTAAAATTAATTCATTCCAGCACGATCAAAAACGAAAGTGTAAATATATCTTTATCGCAGGCGATAGTTGCGCTTTGGAGGCCCACGAAGGATATTAACTTCTTCTTTTACGACATCGTGCCTCGCGGCTTTTACGACGCTGCTTGTCTTTACCGTAAATCCCTCAATCCCTTGGGAGTCAATTGACTTTCTCGCGGGTTACGAGGTGCCGAGCGGCTCTTCCCTTCTCGTAGACGAGAAATCTTCAAACGCCCTCTATCCCGATGTTCTTTGTTCTTCGTTAACGCAACTCGCTTCGCCTTCATTCGCAAGGGATTATCGCGCCCTAATCGATACTTCTTTCTCGTGTGCTTCAACGTTTCTCTTCTTTCTGTACAAGATTTTTAGAAAATCGTGCAATAAGTATTTTAATGAAAAAATGTATATAAATTGAAATATACTATAAATAAATTTAGATCTGATATGTTTAATTTATAAAAAATATCGTAGATAATTTTGTTTTATTTTTGTACTCGAAAGATAAATTTTTGCGAGCGAGAGATGTTTTCGTTCTTTTTTCCGCAAGATTAGCAATTCAACGATACAATTTGAATTTAAGCAGCGCAATTATTGTATGGATACTTGGTCGAGTTATGTATACGCGCGTTTACATTGCGGTGCAAGAATATAGATGCTCGTTCATTCATACACGGCGTGCTACTGATGCGAAACGGACTACTACTCCGCGCGCATTTCTAGCCACTATTTCGCATTTCAAATCAGTTATCCTGCCTTAGACGTTGGCGGGATGCGGCCATTTGTACGGCTTGCGCCGCTTACCTGTCGGCACTACGTCGACGCCTTGCTTCCCCTGTAAAACCCGCATTTTCGTGTACTTGCACTTCATGTGTGGATGTGCAAATATGTGTGTCAACGTCCTTCAAATGGAACGCCAAGAAAAATGCCAAGAGATAGAAAAAAAAAAAAAAAAAAAAAAAAGTAGAAAGGCAAGTGACGTACTCTTGAAACAATAAAATGTAAAATATAAATTAGATAGGGTGTAGGTTTCCTCTAAATTCGGGGAAACAAGCACGCCGCAGTGCAATTTAAATATAATATAATTTTTACTCTTGTAATACATTTATTTTTAAAAAGAATTTGTTTTATTAATAAAACAACTTTTAAATATTTCCTCAACTTTGTATTTCGTAATTATTTATATATGTATATGTGTGTGTACGTGTGTATGTGTATTTATGCTACGATATAAACATACATTTTTATAGATGTATAAATTAATAAAAATATTTAACCGCAATGGGACATGTCGGTATACGAGTGTCACTACACGAAGGTTTGCCGCAAAAATTTCATTAATGGAAGTTTCTAACGCAATATTACACTTTTGTTTGGCCATTTATTTATGTAGAGAAGAGAAGATAATACTCCCTCTTCCCATACCAATGCAAAAAGATCATAATTTCCAGAAGTAATTTCCCTGTGGCAAAAGCTCTGGAGCACAAAGTGAGCCGATAAATGGATATACAGTGGAAACTCGCGGCTTTCCACGAAAATTTCATTAGCGAAAATTACTCGCGAAAACGTAACACCGCTTTACTTAGTTCCTGTATATTATATTTGCACGCGGAAAGATTACAATGAGACAAATATTTTGTTATCGATGTTCTCTCTCTCTCTCTCTTTCTTTCTTTCTTTTTCTTTCTCTCACAGATATATAAATACAAAAATCCCATAGACAAAGACTTTTTAATATACACGATAACACGTTTTTCGAGGTATAAAGAAAACGTATATTAGAAAGTCTAGGCTCGCCTCGCGAAACTGCGAGAAGACGGCGACATGGATGGGGGTAGCGACGGGGTTGGAAAGCGATAGGCTGGGGGATGCAGGAGGATGCGGAGGGTTGGGCCGGCGGCGCATTTCCTATAGCGGCTGTAAATTTCATATGCGCATTCCGCTCTCGCTGCTCACTTCGAGCTCGCATATACATATCTATGCGCAGTCCGACGCGGTAACGGCCTCTAGCTGGCTCGTTCCAATGAAAGTCTCTTTTCCCGCGAATAGCCGAATTCAAGCATTTCTCCCTTGGGAGAAAATGAGAGAGAGAGAGAGAGAGAAAAGGAGAGAAAGAAAATGAGAAAATCGAGTGAAAGAGGTCTCCCGCCGCGAGAATCAAAGGTGTTTCGAACAACATCGCTTGTTTAATGGCAAAAAAGTTAAATAAAAATGGTAACAGAAACAGAAAGACCAGAAAATGTGGTATTAAAATAGAATACCTTCTAGTATTAGAAGCTGTATTGCGAGAAAAAAAAAGTTACGTATATATTTTGTTAAATTAATATCAAAATTGCAATAAATAAAATTCAATTAAAAAGTAATAATGTTGCTGCAAAATAATCGGGATTGAATTTATTTAATTTTTCTCAGTTACGAGCTTATTACGATATAAAACTTGCATTTCTTAAACATACGTACACTTTTCATGTCGACGCGAGCGAATTATTACGAGAGTTTCTTCGAAAGATCCGCGTTCAATCGCGGAAATCTCTTCCTCTCTTTGAAAAACTCTCGTTTTAAGAAGCGCAATTTGCGCCGGACGATTTATTCTCATTCCGCATGCTTTACAGCGTAAAGCATGACCTCTTTCGCAAAATCCACAGGTCGGTTTTTATCGACGCCGCAATTTCAGGATGTTCCGCAGAGGAAAAAGTACGCCGTGCTAATTCTTTGATGTAACAGCCATTTAAAAAGCGCTACCCGCGCTAACGATAAGTGAATTAAACCGGATTTGATTTACTCGTAAAATTTGGTTCGCACATTTTTACAAACACGATTCGCGAGTGTGTCTTTGTCATGGTCCGAACGCACCGCGAATATTTCTACTATCTTGTGCAAATCATAAAACATTATATGTGAAAAAAAGTATATAGAGCGAATACGTAATTTAACACACGTAATGTCGGTGGAAAGAGGAGTGTTTCACGATCTTTCGTTTTTTTTCTGTAAAAGAGAGAGAAAAAACTGCCTTTCGGTTATCCCTTCCTCCTGCTTCGCTCTGAGCTTCTCAATTTTCGACTCGTATGCTTTTTCCGAACCTCCCTACGTTTAATCCCGCGGATTCCTGCGAAGCGTGACGTATGCCGGATCGTTAATTTTTAATTCGCCCGCCTTTTCATTTCCGTTCATAGCCGATTCGGCACGCACGACGTTATTTTAATCCTCTCGGGGGAGGCGGAAAACGCGACGCGAACTATCGGCCGGGAGTACGTGCCAAGGGGGGGGGAGCGGCGCGACAAAAGGGGTTAGCTCCATAAATTAGGGGCACGGAAATTTCGACGAGGGACACGTTGCTTTTTTTTCCATACAAAATGTCCCGTCGAATTGGCTCCTGCGAACGTCGACAAATATCGATGTCCTTCGCGGGGTGCGCTGTAATTTTCACCCCTGCCGCGTTCCACGGTTCATTTTTTATCCGTCTACGATCGAAGTATCTTTGTCGGAGATTCTCTCGCGTACACTTAAGGGAAAAGTGTTTTTTTTTCTTTATTACCAATGATAAAAAAAAAAAAAATTGCAAATATAAAATTAATCCCAAAATTAAACAATCCTATTGAAGAATTGATGAACGTAGACAATGTAAAATAAAAAAAAACCTCTTAGCAAAAGATTTAAAAGAACGTTTTGAACATATGATACTTAGTTCCTCGTGATTATTCCTTCGCGCACACACAAGTTATGCTAAACATCGCATCGAAATAATAATATTTCCGGCGTACATAGCGTTCAGGTCGAGCGCGAAAAAGTAAGTTAAGTCGCGGGACAAATAGCGCGTTTGCATAGCGGCGTGAAACGCAAATGAGCATATTTTCTCCGGCGCTTGCATCCGGCGGAATTGGAAAAATGCACGCGGAAAATACGGCAAACGCGAGAGAGAAAGCCGCGGAAAACGTTAGTTTCCACGTGCATTCGGAATGCTCATGAAATTCGTATCATACTTCACGCGATCGATTCACCGTCTCGCCAGACACTCGCAAGAACTGTACGAATGTGGTGTTACACAGGTAACTTTGACTGGAATTTAATACCCCGACAATCTCCTTTCGTCTTTTTTTGCGCGATGCAGCTCTCATGGCTTGTCGTAACCAAATGTGTTTGCGAGAAAAAGCTTCTCACACAGTTGTCACGAGTCGTATTTTTCGCGGAACAAAAAAAGCGATAAAGATTCAAATTACGCGATAATTTAAAGGATGGCTTTTTTGATCACTTTAAATATTATATTGATTTATATTGGAAACACAACAAAAACGCAACGTCGCTTCGTTACGAAGATGATACAAGACACATTTTGGTGACAATTTGAAATTGAAGAAGATGTATGTGTATTTGATGCTCGCGTTACTTAACTTTGAGATAACATTTAAGTATTAAAGAGTTAGGGCCTTTTTTGACTTTTCTATTGTTAAAATCTCGCAATTAATTTTGAGATATTGCCGACTAAGTACACTTTATAATTGCGCGAGTTACAGCGCATATAAACCGGATACCGACATCGCAGTTAAGCGCGCAATTTACAACAGTCAGTCGCGGAACGCGCGCGGGTGAGGAACAATTTTAACCCTTCCTGTGCTCGAGGGTTGCGATCCGCGCCTTCTATTCGAAAACGGTCGTAACCGCTCATCGAGTCGATCCATTACGACGGCCCGTAACGACGGAAATTCCGCTTATTGCCCTCCGCGCGGCGCGGAACGTCGCGCTTTGGAATTATATTCGGCGACCGTCACGCGACGGCGATAATTCCCGATTCCGTCTGAGAAGTTTAATCGAAACGTAACCCTCTCCCTCTCTCTTTCTCATCCTCCCCCGCGACGATCCCGTCTTATATATGCGCGGCATATGGAGCGTGTTAAGAGAAGGGTTCGTCTCGGAGGTGGAAACGACGTCTCGTACGTGCCGCCTTAACTCTTGAACGCGCTCGGAGTTATCGAATGTCCAAGCACGGTAAATGAATTTGACAAAAATTGTACAAAAGTTTTTAATTAAAAGTTTTTTAAGTCTTGATTGAATTTTATGTATATTTTCAAGATGACAATTATATATACAGCTGTGAGTCTTATAGACTGAAAATGCGACATAAAGGTGAAAACCTTGCTTTGTTAGATTCAAAAACGAGCTCGATACGAGACTCGAGAGTGTCTCAGAACGTTCACGCGATGCGACAATGGAAGCGACTTGAGTTTGGCTTTCTTTACAAGGGTGGTAACCTCGCGTCTCGCTATTTTCGCTCCCTCGACACAACATTAACTTCGTTAATGTGGACAGACCCTTCCGGATTTTAACCCTTCCACGGGTGAGAGCCTCACGCACCGATTATGCAAAGCGCGCCGTATCTTGAAGAGCTGCAACACGCTAGACCGAATATTTCTTCACGCGTAAAGAGCTCGTGTACTTGACGCGAAAAAAAATTCAATTTTTAGTCTCGCGTTTAATTTAACTACGTGAAATTTTTCTCCGTTGCGCATACGCAGATTGTCTTGTATTTATCGTTCCCTTTATATCTCAAGAGATTATTTTTAATTAAAAAAAAAAAAAAAAAAACAATAATACGATTGAAAAGACCATTCAATGTCGGGCCGCTTCGCAACGCGTTAATTATGTTTCCGAAGTGTTCATTGTATCCCAGCGCGCGAATTATTTACTAATTCGTCAAGATACTCGACAGCGGATACATACGTACTATCGATGTTACATCGGCCGGCCGCTGAAAGCCAATATATGGTCAGGACTAATATTTGCAACGCGTCAACTAGCAATGAGCATAAAAGTCCGCAAACCGCAGGCGCGGATTCGCTGAACCAAATTTCTGCATACACACGCACATGCATACGCACCTCACACGCACTGCGACCATATATCACTAGATAAATATCTCGCGCGCCCATAGACAGAACAAAATTTTTTTTGTCCAAAAACGCAACAGATATCGTGTAATATTTATTTCAGGGCGTCGAAAATATTTATACCGCCGCGGATCGGATATTTTTTATCGATTTGCCATTTTGCAGTCGCGTTTGCGCGAGAGCGTGTATCGATCGATACGCGGCGGCATATTTTCTGTGTGTACCTTCGTAATGAATGTACATTCTCAGACTACGGGATATCGTATTTCTATATATCACCAGTTAACGTTCTAAATTTTTTTGTGCTTTTTTTAGCTTCTTCCGCGTATCTCGCCATTAAAAATCGCTTAAGTCGATCTTTCTCTTCTTTACTTGTATCTTGGTCTTTTTCTTGTGGTGCAACTTATTGACTTTCGGCTATCTGTGATATGCTTAACAATTACTGCGTATAGTCTAGCAACACACACACACACACACACACACATATTATATGTACATATGCAGTGTTCCAAGAGAATATATACGCAGTGTTCCTCTGTTCTGGTACATGCGATAAATTCTATTCCATTCTCTGTCTCTGTCGGTTATATCTTCCTCTCGCTCTCTCTCTCTCTCTCTCTCCTCTTTCTGCTTGCTTGACGGCGATCTATTCCTTAATACATGTAAATGAGATGCCATGCTTTGCGGGTTGAAATACCACGTTCTCTTCTGGCCTGACTACGCCGTGAGTGAGTGGGCGAAAGAGAGAACGAGACAGATGGCAGAATGGGAGGACGGAGCGGCGGAATTTCGAGGAAGGCGAAAGACGTGGTTAGCGGTTAGCGTTCTGTCCGTACGTCGGCGACGGACGCTAGGCGAGATGGTAGTAACGTATCTCTACGTGGAGAATGCATCACGAGAAGGAGATGTGGAGCACGGTAAATTCGCGGGCAACACCACCATCGCGCGCGCCGTCTCGAGTACGACGTGAACGTGACGACGGTGGTGTAACCGCTCGCGTTGTCGATGTCGCCCCGTTGTTTGTGCAGAATACGGACGAAATGCCGTTGTGGCAAAGGCTCGCGCGCAAATGCGCACAACTCGTCACCGCATGAACTTCTCGCTAAGTGTACGTGTATACGTGTGAGTGTGTGTGTGTAAGACAATTTTACAAGTTTTAGATTTTTACAATTTTTCAGCGCGTTTTGCAGAAAAATATAAAATGGTTTGGTTTGGAAAAATTAATTTAAATTTTGTTACAACGGCTCGGATTGTTATTTCAACTACATATCAAAACTGTTTTAGATGGAAAAACTTACATACTAGTTTGTTTATTAATTATATGTCAGATGTTTACAGCGACATATAACGTATACTGCAAAATGAAATCCTATCCCGCAACGACTGCTATAGCTATTAATAGCACTCGTCACTCGGGGAAGGAGAAAGGGGGAACAATACTTTCAAATCCCCGGAAGTAATGGTTGCTATGTAATCACGGAGAGTGGTATACCGTGTGCGGTGCCGTAAATTCCGCGTTTTCGTCTCCGATATTGCGCAAGGTAGGTGCCATACGCGGCCGCGTCCTATCTTCCTCCTCGGATGCGAATGTGCTTCGACAAGGGAAGCATTTCACAGGCTTTGTGGAGACGGCGCTGCGCGGCTCGCGCGCGTCTCGCCACTCGTAAATCGCGAACCGGGGCGAATATCGCGCCTATCTCGATTTCACGGCGCGCGACATTGTCGAGAATGAAATGACGACGAACAATGGCGCGAAAGAGGAACAAGAATAACCGGCTTCTCGTGCGATTCAGGTAGTTCGAGTCGATGACAACGTAAACATGTACGAACGTTCATTTTCGGAAACCAATTTTTGCAGGTGCAAAGAAAAGTGAAAAAAAAGAAAACAAATCAAAATTAAATTGGGTAGTTTACGAGAAGTTTTAATACGAAGAATAATAATAATTATTCTTTCTCTCTTCGCTATTCTCATTATCGTTAATTGCCCGGGTGGTCACATTTCATATAAGTTTCGGCACATAAAATTTAATCGGGACGTTCGCGCAATTCCCGACACATAAAACGTAATTTAGATTAACAGACTGTAATGAGGTTTCATGGTGCACGCTTTTACTACTCGTCATCGTTAAACGTTGCGCCGGTTCTGCCGTCGCACCTGGCGTCCGATTTAATATTAAACCGTGACGACCGCCCCGACGGCGTGCGACGGCAATTCCGGACAACGAAATGCGAATCGCCGTGAAATCGCTGCGATCGCGCGACAGTATCAAGACACACGTATCGAGCGCGTTTCGGTACAAAACAAAGGAAAAACGGAGACGACGTCGTCGGCGGGAATCCTTTACGGGCGCTGCAAAATCACCCATGACGCGTTACGAGACGGCCATTCGGCATAAGGTCGCGCGGATTTTATACGTCCCCGACTCACAATAACATGTCGGACTGACGCGGGAATAGCGTAATGGCGTTACGACGTGTTCTCCCGATATATATCCGCGCTATCTGCTCCGCCGGTCGTACAACGCATCTCCCGAAGCATTACGACGCGTCCCGCAGGTGCAGCGGCCGTACAGGATTATGCGAATTGACTTCGGAAATCCCGGTCGGAGAGCCCTGAAAGGACTTCGTCGTACCATTCGCGCGGATGATGTCCTTTAGCTTTGGCAACGCGAATACATCTACATCGGGAATTAAATTGAATGTGATATCGATATCTAACCACGTTTTTCACATATTGCTTCATATAGTTACATATGAGAGTGGATGTAGAAAAGAGAGATATTTTGCTTTTGAAAGTATATTTTCACAATTATTTTAATTTTTACTTTTATATCTTAAATTTCATTTTACTTTATTTTATTTAAATCTATTTACTTTTTTTATGTTATTATTTTACTTACTACTAAGAGACAAATTTTAATGCACACTTCGAGTCGGTGTGTTTTAGAAAAAAAAAAAAAAAAAATTGCAAACGATCAATTCGTCCGTCGTTTTGCGTTCGATACACGCACGTGGCGTCACGTTGCATAAAAAAAGACGGTTAGTAAAAGCGGCTATTAAAAGTGCACAGGCGACACTGTTACCAATCGACCTTTCGTTGAGTCGCGGTCGGCCGTCGCTTTCCGCGTCGCGTGTTACATTTTTCGTTCCCTGAAAAGCGAACGAGCGAGCGCGGTTCCGTCGACATCTGCACCTTTATTTCGGTAACAGTCGCGCAGTGTGTTGCGACCGCAATGCGTGACGATGCTCCATGTGTGAGAGTATCTATGCACCGTGATGTGCAGCTGGTAAAGAGTTTAACGGGCGCTACACAGTGTGTCGAATAATCTGATTCTTTCTCGTTAAATTTGTGTCACACTTACTTTGTTCAATCAGCGGGAGTGGAATACGCTCGAAGTAGTATATAAATTGCAAGAAGAACATAAAGATGTTTTATGTACCTTTGCTCGGACACTTGTTTATCAGCGACCATTACATATGGATGTTTTTCACCTTGGACTATACGAATTTTTTTCTTATTTCTTTTTCTCTCTTTTTCTCTCTCGCAGGAATAGACAAGAGAGAAACCGTCCGGGATAAGCCATCGGAGCGCCGGCTAAGGGGGTGAAAAAGCAAGGCGCGTCGTGATGGATTGGTCCGGGCCAATCACCTCGTTTGTATCCATTTGCAAGGAATATTGTTCCCGGCGATCTCGCCTCGCACACGCCGTTTTTTCTTCCCGCCTCGTAACCAAGACTGGCGCGTGATTCATCTTGACGGAAGGAGGAAAACGGGGGCGAAAAAGAGAAGTCATTCTTCCTCTCTCTTCTCTCTCTTTCTCTCTTCTTCCTTCTTGTGAGCGAGAAAAGGATTCTGCCATCTCACGATGATGTTCTTCAAGAGCGATTAATTTTCATTATTTAAGCCCACGGCCTCCCTATTGTTTGGCCGCTCGAAATCCGACGAGATGTACCGACCTCTGATCTCGACTGTACATTTGCAACAAAGCGGAAAAAAATACGGTATAATCGATAAAATATTATCGGTAAAATTTTGGCAGAAGAACAATAGGTGTACGCAAAAGTTCTTGTCAAAATGCGTAATAGCATATTTTAGAAAGTTTTAGTAGAATATTTTAAAAAAGTAAAAGGAAAATATATATATATATATATAAATTATTCTACTTAAATTACACGTTACATTTTATTTATTTTACGCGTCATTTTAATAATCTTTTAAACAATAACGTTATAATAAAACGCTTTGAATATTGCACAATCGACGTTTTGTTTTCTCTTTCCACATCCGTTTCGATCAACTTACCGCGAAAGACGGGAGGGACGGATTAAATATCACAGCTCCCAAACCGAGTGACTGCGTTATCCTACGTTTCCCTACGAGAGTTATCGCGTCTGCCGCGGCGAAGGGATGAGAGAACGCACTATTGGATGGAATTTCTCGGTTGTTTGTTTCGCATAGTTTCAGCGGCGTGCTAATGCCGCCGGCATTAGCATACGGCCGCCACCACGAGCTCTCGGCGACAGAGAAAGGAAGAGAGCTGTTCTCACGGGAGGGTGACGCCGAAGTGGTCGACAACGGTCTGTCTAACGTCGTTCAGGGACGGGAGGTGTCAGGAGATGCGAATGGAAATAACACGGGCGGAAAGGAGTCTCCTAGTTACCGCTTAACGAGTCGACTGATAGTCTATAAAACTTGCTAACAAACTTCCACCCTCTCGTTTCTCTCTGCAGGCACCAACCCCCTGGTGGTGTCTAACTGCCGTTTCCGGCGCGATCCTTATCACAAGGTTTTGCTAGGCGAGAAAAAGAGGGAGGGAAGAGAGCGAGTCTCGCGCGCTTCTTGTGGGACGAGTTAGAAAATATATACCTAACGACGAATCGGAAAGTATATAATGCACGAAGTTACCACTCGACACTATATACAACTGCACTCGCAATAATTGCTCTGCAGTGTCTCCTTGAGAAAATAAGATTATATCTCATTGCTTTCATTATTCGAGTCAACCAGGAAGAAGTTATTAATACATCTCGGATTCATCCTAAAATCTCGGCAAACATCGTTAGCACGCGTGTCAACGTGACGCGACCTCGGAAAGCGAGACAATCTGCGGAAAAGTCGACGCCTGATCCTCACGTTGACTCGAAGAAAACAGACAGTTGAAATCCGCGAAGTCGCTCGCTCTTCGTCGTGTTGCCACGGAAGTGTATCCCCCGGGGGAGGGAAGAGAAAGAACGCAAAGCTCCGGGAGAACGCGCGAAAATTCACTTATTCAGGTAAGGCGGGAGAAGTCGCTCTGCAAGACAGGGGAATACCATCGCACTCTGGACCTTTGCTCTCCCTTTCTTCTCTCTCTCTCTTTCTCACTCTCCTTCTCCATGTCGCTCTTCTTGCCTTGCTATGGCGTGATTTCATGCAAAGCGCTGCTTTCACGGTGCGGTAATTTCATTTTCGCAACGAACTTACAACCCCCTTTCTCTCGCGTCCTCTCGTCGACTCGTCCTCTGTCCTGTCACTCTCCACCTTCGCGTGCGGCCCTTCGTCTCTCTTCTCCCTTTCGGAAGTTAGCGCTACACGCGTATAGTTTCATTTACATCGTCGTCGTCGTCGTCGTCGTCATCGTCGTCCTCGTCCTTCGACCGCGTTCTATCCATTCTCGAACTACGAGCGCAGTTGTTTTACCGGAAATGCGTCGCGCCATCGATGGTTCGTCTCAAGTTAGCCAACTCTCTGGTTAACCAACTCACAGTATTCTCTCTAGTTCCTATTGTTGAACATTTATGCGATTCGTGATGTGTAACACGGGAGATGTACCTACTAAATGGCGACGTGCATATGAAGAAAATGTATTTCTTCATTTTTTTCAATTTTAGATTAACGTTTTCAATTTTAAGATTAACGTGTATTTATATGCTTCAAAGGACAGATTGCACTTTGATTGAATACCATCCATTACTTTGAATGCAACATATACGAATATAATTCACGACCGATTGAAACCGCGAGGCGCGCTGACCGAGTTGCAACTTTAAAATATAAGACGCGCGATAGTCGTCGGTTGACGAGACCGAGCAGAAGCTGCGGTCGGACGTATCGGCGGTGCGCCGCACCGGTGCAATTCGCTCGGCGGAGATCCTCTGAATCGGTTTTACGAAGTTCCATTACGGATGCCTGCTGTCGACTTCACCGCTGCCAGCGGCGGCGGCGACGTCGGCGGTTCTGTATTCTCCCGATAAAGCTGTTATTGGCTGTTTGCGTATTTATTGAGGGAAATCCCCACCGATGGAAATGAGAAATATAATTGCATTCCGATGTTCCATTATGGGACGCGGGATCGCCGCGAGGCCGCGCGGTCTTTATCTCGCAGTACTTTAAATGTGAATACGATTGTGTCCGAAGAGTAATACGTAATTAAAACACGAAATTTTTCTAAAAAACGTTTTGTACATATGTACGCGAAATTAAAATTGCGGAATTTTTAAACGCACGAGTGTTGCTTTATCCAATACGTCGGTTCGCAATGCGCCGGTGAAACTAGCGCGTTTATTTGCCGACGATCAAATGTGCCTAAATTCGAGGTTTGCGCAACGCAGTGAATGCGGAAACGCGCGCCATTGTATGTATTACGTTACACTGCACAGTCGAAATTGCACGTAATTACGCGGCCGAAGTGCCGTAATCGTACTTTATTCGGCCGCATTCGGTCAAATAACGATGACGATCGATTATGCGGGGATTATGTTGCGGGTGTAAAGTCGTTGCGGCTTACGTCGCTCGCTCTCGTTCGGGTTTAAACGTTGACGCGAGCGGTATTTCCGCGAGCTTCGCGAGATGCCCGCTGGCGGTGAGCGAAATAGCATTCGACGGTTGACATTACGTGAAGGTGTGATTTCTGATGCGCGCTTACAAGCGTTTACGGTGCTTTGATCATGTGCTTCCCTTTTGGAGCGCCGGCTATCGATCGGCTGCGGTCGGCTTTTGAAGCGTTTCAAAGTCAAAGCGCTCGCCCACACAAATGGAATATTGGATAAAATGCTATGCGCCGCACACACACACACACGCGCGCGCGCGCACACACACACACACGTGATCTTAATAAAAGCTACAATTTCGCTGCCTTTTCCTCCGACATGGATTGGTCCGTAGAAATGGCAAATTGAGCGTAATTTTATCGCAACCGGATAAACTCAACTTTGAGATAAACTTCGAACAATCGCGTGCCCTGCGAACATGCAGCGACTACTCGTATTACGTAAATCAAATAAACTTCATAGACGCATGTCAATTTCTATTGCATGCGGGTTAATAAGAATTAATTGCAGTTCTAGATAGTAAATTAGAAGGAAGTTATTCGAAATTGAGTGTTGCCGTAATCGTGCGTTGCAACTTCCGCACAAGCGAGACGCCCAATTGGTCCCGAGTCTATCGCAATTACAGCGAAATCGATGTTTTCGATCAGTTGAATACGCTTCAATAACTCGGGAAGCGATCGCGAACTTCGCCTCCACGTCCCCAATTGTAATTTTCAAATTTGAAACTCGATACCGCGCGCACCTGCCGCGACATTCACGAAGGCACGTGCGCGTCGTTACATTGACGTCTCGTGTGCAACAGGCGAAACGTAAAGGCTTTGTTAATGCCGACACATCATGTAACACACTGACAGAAGCGTATCCCCCCTTACTCGCAATTTTCGTTAAATTGCGGGTTCGAGTATTAGAGCTTCCTCGAGAACAGGTGATTTAATATACTCGCAATATATTCTCGTTTTGCAATACTAAAATCGTCACTCAATGGAAAGTCATTTCAAGTTCCATATTGTCTCAAAGAATATTCAAAATGTGTAAACAAAAAATCGATAAACATATATAAAGTTTTTAAGCATTCTTACTTCAGTTGAAATACGAGTTATTTCTCGAAACTATCAAATTTCTCTCGTACGTTTTTCTTTCTTTCGTAATGTCGCGCGATACCTTCGCGGAAACTCCGAGCCGTGTAACGAAATCGTCTTGTCGCGTACCACATATCGCTCTCGCGTAAAGAGCCAACGGATATGCGAGTGTACGCGGTACGGTCCGCCATATTGCGGATATCAAGCTGGTACGTGCCCTACATGCGGACTCGAGAATTCACCTACACTTGTCATCTCTCTTGCCGAGTGTCCGACTATCCAGCGACAAGGCACGAATGTCGTTTGCTCGATCGTCCTCACACGCGCGCGCGCGAGTTACGTATATGCAGTCAACTGATGTGCATATGTGAACACACCAGCGGTACATGACCAAAGGGAATCATACGACAAGTGTCGTTACCCGTTCACCTTGCCCAGAGATCCCGACTATATTGGCGGCGGTGAAAAACGAGCTAGTATAAGAGAAGGAAGTAGCGTTTCGCGCTCGAGGAAATTGGTCGGCGTTATCCTTCCGTCGGTTTTCCGACAAAAGCGGCCGGGAAAACGAGAGAAAAATTGCGGGCTGCTCTAAACAGCTCCTCAAAGACGGAGGGGCTGCTTTGCATGGTAATTCCTCGCGCGGCGCATCCGAAATAACTTCCGGCGTGATGCGCCTTCCGGGAAACGCGATAGAATTAAAAGGAATTCTCGTGCGCGCGCGTCATGCAACTTTTCGTGCGGCTCTCATGCATTGCAACTTCTCATACGGCCTGCACGTCCACGGGTTTACAGAGTATACGCCTTGCGAGAGCGATTCTGAAGGCGGGAGGTGATCTTCGATAGCGAAATTATAACGCACGAAATTGAAAAAGAAAACTAGGTTGTTTGTTGATTATTCATGGACTTTGAGAACGGGACGGCGAGAATCGTGTGCGGATCGAGCCGCTCGAGTTCGCGGCGCGATCTCATTGTGGCCGTAACTAGTTTCGCCGATAATGAATTAATGTGGCCAATAATAATGGACAGTGAAATTATGGGAATTTTCGGCAGGAGGGGTTAATTGGTCTTTCATTAATTATTAATTAGTTAGTTTGTAAGTTTGCTTAATTTCGCTATTTTGCGGCCTCTCTCGCTCTCTTTGCGGCCTCTCTTTGTTGATAACGCAACGAGAGCGTATCTAGATAAATATTATCTAATTATTCTTTTCGCGCACTCGCGTATAAATGTACGGATAAATTTTATATATCCGTACGTGATAATTAATTTAAATTACATACTTTGCCGTTACTACTCTCATTAAAATAATTCACCCTTCCAGCTATTTCGAAATGATTAACATGCAAGTTCAGTTATTCAATCATTGACCCCTCGTATACGATCGTCGACACATACACAAATAAACTATTATCGAACACAATATCCCATTCATAATAAATATTCGATGCATCATAAATATTAATTATGTTCTTCCGTATTTACGCAAAACCGATCGGAACATCTCGCGGATGATCATTTTTTCCATTGTGTCTTTTCTATTCGATATCTGAATTTTTCCAACGATTTTTCCCTTTCCCTAATAATCATCCCTCGAAAATCTACTATTCCGAGATGTCTCTCTGTTCGGTACAATACGAACGATCATCATGAATTCTCTTCTACGAGCATATGATATTCCAGAAGGCAAACAAGAAGGCATAACTTTGCATTTGCTGGGTGTATCGTGACGTGAGATCTCGTGCGATCTGAAATTCGTCTGGAGGAAGGCTTTATAAATAATTCCCCATGCCTACGTTAGACCCTTCTGCATTTCCCTGGCCCGTCTCTCTCCCCCCTCTTCTTCTTATTCTTGATTCCTTCTCCTTCGGTACAGCCCGTGTTCCTCATCCTCGTGGGCCGAGCTATCGTAAAACTTTCAGGCACGCTTGAGTTATGTACGTTGTCGTTCGAGAGACGGGGGAGGAAAGGACCGAAGGGAACCGTGTGTAGGTGAAACGCGCGCTTTCCGTTCTAAGACTCCCGTCGATGATGCCGAGCGTCTTGCGGGGACGACGAAAAGCACGCATCGATTATGAGGCAAGGGCAAAACAAGACAGACGCGAGTAATTTTCGATTCGAGTCCCGGAGCAGCCTTTGTAAATAATTCCGCGCTTTTCTGTACGCCTTCCTTTTTCGCTCGGTTTGAGCCAAAGGGAAGTTTCCTCACGAACGCGATTTGTAAATCCGGCGATTTCAAAAGGGGAAGGGTGAGCGCAGAGAAATTACGCTTTGGTCGTGAGACATATCGTGAGAGAGAGAGAGAGAAAAAGAAAGAGATAGAATAATACAAAATTAACAGAAATCCTATTTAAAAATCAAAACAACGTACACGTAGGAAATCAAACACACACATACTCGGATGTGAAGCGCGACGATGAAACGCTCTGATTGCAATAAAGTATTATGATAAGATGTCAATAATCATCTCGGTTTCTTCTCGGGTATACGCGCGGTGTGTGCGACTATGCAAACGGAAAAGACGTCTGATTGCGCACTTTTCTCTTCTCTAAAGATTTTCCTACTTAAATCACGGCCAGTCAGGTGAAGACGTTCCTTG
The DNA here is from genome assembly GCA_014825685.1 of Pseudomyrmex cubaensis. Classification (NCBI taxonomy): domain Eukaryota; kingdom Metazoa; phylum Arthropoda; class Insecta; order Hymenoptera; family Formicidae; genus Pseudomyrmex; species Pseudomyrmex cubaensis. The sequence goes on along the minus strand of QVOA01016881.1, from coordinate 23,710 downwards.
CCTGCGGGCGACATTGATTATTCGATAAGAGAAAAAAGGCAGCAAAGGTTTACGAGATAATCCTATTGAGCTGCAGGAACCCGAGAGAGAAAAGAGACGAACGGGACGCGGGGCGGCGGAAGGAGTGACAGGGGAGGACTTAAGAGAAGCAGGGACAATATCATAAGCGATTCGAAGCACGCTGTCCTCTCTTATCGTTCGTGATTCAGTCTTCCCTCCCGCGACAACGTTATCACGGCGTGCGGGAGGGAGTTGTGCTCATTTTCCTCTTGACCCGAGATCTTAAGTCTTCCCTGTCAGATTACATGGAAATCATGTGAACGTTTTCAGTCGAATTCAAGCAAATTACATGTGATTTTAATGTACCTTCTTAAAATACTTTCTGATTCTCTTAAGAGATAACAAAACAAAATACTGTAAAAAAATTAACTATCTAGTCTCAGTTCCTTGCTTTACAACTTGTTGTCACAATAAAATAGTAAACTCTCTCTCCTGTTATTTTAGAAATAACAGACGCAAGAGTTACTTGTAACTTTGTCAATATATCTCTCACACATGTAACTATTAAAATACACATTTGACAGCAGATCGAGTTATGCAAAACAAACTGCAAAAAACTCAACATAGCGATATAAAAGTAGCAATATAAACATCAAGATATTCGAGAGAACTTTGATATATTTTCGAGTTTGATTTATTTCAGCATCAAATAACACGCGATTATTATAGGTCATTAAGTCATTCGAGCTTTTTAGCGAGCACACACCGAGATTCTCTCCCTTTTGTTGAAACCTAACGACCGTATCCGGCCGGAGGAAAGATTGAGAAGGGTTTTTCCTCGGGTTTTATTCCGGTCCGAATTTTACTTTCCCCTCTCTGTACCATCGTAATTCCATTTGTCGATTGTAGCGGAATTGGAAACTGCTCGCGCGATGAATGTAAAATCGTGGACGATAAATTTTCGCGTGGTGTAAAACTATTCCGTACTCTCTACGTCGTTAGTCGAAACTTTGTGCGATCATAAAATAAATACTTAGTTTTGGAGTTCTTCTTTTTCCGCGTCCAATAGAAGAAACACAGAATCCGTAGAAACATCAGTTACAATAATACACACACATCCGAGTAAAAAAAATTATATAAATTTTACAGAATCCAGAGAAGAAACCAAAGTGAAAAGAACTTTTAGTGTAATGGTTTGGAGAAGATCGTTTCGATCGAGAATTGCGGAAAATTTCAAAAAATCCGCTGGGCGCATATGGCGCACTATATACCGGAGCAGATACGCTGACAAGCAGCTTCGAAAAATGAACAGAACGGACGAAGTATCTGATGTGCGTATGTTTCGCATGTGTTATTCTTCATAGCGTGTGTGTATACGTGAATGTAGTGTGTTGGTGTGCGTGTTATCGAACGAAAGCCGAAAACCAATATGACATAACTCTTCGTCCGGCCTCGTCACGTCTCGTCACGAGAATATCAGAGAAGACAGAACGTGACTAACCCGTAAAAAAGTTTCGTTTACGTGGCGCACACAGGCGCCCACATACATGTGTGCGAGTGGGGGATCAGCTTTTATCTTTTATCTTACCGCTGCATGTTCGCGCACCAGTCACGTTACACAAAAGGATGTATCTGTACGACGAAGGCGCTGCAGATCAGTATCGCTTTGTAGTGTGTGACGGGAAGGATGCGACAACCCTGAGTTGTCCTACTTGCGCTGTAACTTCACTCGTATATACTTTGACGTTATACAGTTTCCGTATCTCGAGAGCGAGCGCGCAACCTAAACTTATTGTGAACTCATTGCGAACTCGTTGGTGAACTCATCACGAAACTCTAATGTACCATTCTCGCGAGTCCTCGCACACATACATTTTACAACATTTTTGTCAAAAATTGCTCTCTCGAACGATAAGTTTGTCAAAGCGTACGCGCGCGCGCGCACGGAGATCTTGTTTGCAATTTGACTTATAGCTGGCGCGGTGTGCGCGATCGCGAAACGATCTACATAAGTTCGATGTAAACTAGTTACCGGCCCGTAATATCCAGGTCGTCGTTGGTGCATCTGCAACGTTGCGACTCGATAAACCGGATGAGATTTTGTAAATTGCTTTGGTCGGGGCTGACGCGTGTTTGTGCGACGCTTTCACGGGGATGACACACGCACGCTCGGAAAATGCAAAGCTGAAGAATCAGGGGAGTGATTGAACACTTTATGTGTACGCGTTCTCAAAAGACTCTCGCGCAAAAGTCGCGAGCTTCGAAAAATATCCTTCGCGCACAGATAGCTCTCCGTGGAGCGCTGGAAAAATATTTTCAACCGAGTGTTGCGCGTAACGTCACAATATATATATATACATATATGTTTAGAGAACCTCTATATCACGTGTTGGAACTGTGATTTTTTAAAAAGCTGCATGTGTAAATTTGAAACAAATTTAGCAGTACATACGCTTTGCACTTCATTTGACCAATTGTAAATATTATTTTTTTTATGGTTTTACACATTGTGCAAATAATTTTTACTAGACAGTCAAATTCCTTATATACATTCCGTATAGAGAAAAAACATTACTCTCGATTGTGTAATTTGTACTCGGAAGAGAGAAGAGCGTATACGTATTTACATCAAGATTGGTAAACTTGTGTGGAGAATATCTTGCACTGTAATACTCACATTAACATGGTCTAACTGATATTGTTTCTGCAGCGGAGCAGCTGTTGTTACAACGAGCATTCGTTACCGCATTATTATTCATGGTTTTCTCGACCGGACGGGAGTGTTTTGCATAACATGAATATGTGGGGCCGAAATATTATCGCGAATTTATTCATTAAAGTTTTTCTTAATACACATACGCGCGAATAAATGATAATGCGCGACGCAAATGAGCAAAGCTCGTGCAGCCGCGTTTGCGAACGCATTGCAGCACGCAATGTGGATTATATAAGAAGCGATGAGAGAAAATTGCGACTTTTCGAGATAGAATATTTTCTAGAAACTTTGAAAACAAAAAAGTGTTAGCCGATCTTCTACGCGTGTTGTCGTTTAAATTACAGCGTGTACTTTATGCGAAATTTAAATTACATCCTCGCAAATTCAAACCAGACCTCTAATACGTCGCGGCACACGATTCCGCCATTGAATCTCGTGCATTTTCCGTATGATTAATGAACAAGGTTGGGAATGCGATATGCGGTATCTAATTACTGCGACTGTAATCGAATTTACGCGCGGAATATAATTCTCGCGCATTTCGAGGGGGAGCAGATTTTCACTCGCCTTTGTTCCTGCCCGATTACTTTGATTACAAAAACGCCACGGGCATGTGTACATTGACGAAAATTTGATTTAAATGCGTCGATCGAAGCTATGTGGCCACGCGTTACACAAAATTTCGAGCGGACGAGAGAATTCGAGCGAAAGAGAGAAACGAAAGTGAGAGAGGAAGGAAGAAAGGGGGTGGTGTCCCTTCAATTAAAATTCCCTAATGGACTCGAGCGAAATGCCGCGCGCGCACGGATATTGCAGTTTTTTTTATCACTCCTCGCAAATTTATTTTCCACACATGATCGGCCGCATTGCGATATGATATCGATGTATCATATTTACAAGTGTACCGGATCCGTTATATCGTTGCATACAAATGTCGGGGATAAAAATGACGCGGAAAATCGCGAGCATTTTTTTTTAACTGCAAATTTATAAAAACATATTATTGATTGATAATTCTCGGTGTGTATTTCGAGATAATCACGCGTAATTTGCACGGTCTTCGAAATTGTTGATGTGTGCGAATCGAAAACAAAATATTGCTGGCGGTTTCCTCAGATTCTTCTTCCAAAAATCAATTAATTAATCGTGTCAATAGATATTACATGATGAAATATGTTCACTTTGGACAATTTGTCTTGGAAATTGCCATCAAGACAACCTCTATCGATTTATCGCGCGTAAAAACTGTTAAAGTGAACAGAAAGTGATTTTACGAGATAGAAGTAACAACCTTGTGAGATGCTTCCGAGCTTGGGTTCCATCTATCGACGAGCGTATGCAAGAAAATGCAACGGCCTGGAGGTGGGAGCATTAGGAAGCATCTGCGGAAAAAGAGGGGGGTGATAATAGCGCCGAGATGTTGGAGCGACTAACGTGTAGCAACGACGGAAGAATCCCGAAAGTGGTTCCTCGTGTGAAAAGATTGCGAAGAGAGAGAGAGAGAGAGAGAGAAGATCAGAGAGAGTCGAAATCACACGGATACGATAGTCAATCGATATTCCAGCCGTCGATCTCCACGCCTCGCTGAAGATGGAGTAGGTACACGCGTAGGTATGCAACCCCCATAGTCTCCACCTACAATTTCTCTTTCCTCAGCGTTCTTTCTTTTTCGTAAAAGATTGTGACTATTGTGATGTATTTTTTATACGCAAATGCAACTATGCTTGTGTTACAAAACAGCTCGAAGAGATCATACGTAAAAGATTATTTATAATATATCGAGCACAAAGGCGCAATAAAAGATGCAAATGAAAATATATCGCGAACTTGTTTTGCACGAGTCAACGGTGAGTGCAACGCTGAATAAACTTGGCAGAAGACACGGAACGGATTATGGAACTGTCATGCAGTCTGCGCGATAGCAGTTTGCTAATTCAGTTTTAGCGTAAATTACGCGCTTGTTTCGTCTCCGCCTCCGACAAGACGCTCACGAGCATCGCCACCTCGTTCCGCTGTCGCCACCGAGTCGTGATATTACGTGATAAGAATGCCGCGGGAGAATACCGGTGATGTGAGAGCTAATTGCCGACCCGTTCTGATGCCGTGATTAATAGTCACCTTAATTATCCCGAGTTGACTTCTGAGCGCGCGACGTCGCTTAACTTCGGCGACTTGGGGATCTGTTCGGACAAGATTTTCGGGACAGAGACGCGAATTTCCGAGGTTTCTCTCCCCGACACATCCGATGGGAATAGACGAAGTATTCGCAGATATGTGCAATGAATAATGATATGTTGCACGCACGGGGTTTTTCAGGTGTAAAAATTGCAAAAGTGTATTCCATTAGAAAAAAAATTTTTGTTCAGACAATAAACATGAGAGTGAGAGAACGGCTGCGTTTCAATTCGTTCTTCAGTGTCTTTTCAAATTTACGGAGTAAGTTCCAACAAAATCTTGTCAATATTCTCGTCTGGCTCAAGTACGATGACCGTGGCGACGTTAATTAACGCGTTAAACGCGTTTCCGTCGTAATTTCGATGCGCGCCATCTCATTATAGATATCATTCTGCGCTTTCCGTCGCGCGCCATTTTATTCTCATCACATTTCCCAAACAACGCTCGTAAAACGTGAAACGAACTGGCGGTAACGGCGGCGACGAGTAAACGTAACAGAGTGATAATACGTTAATTAATACTGTTGCTTAATTAATTTCTCCGCTGCGCTGGAATTTTAATGAGATCAAGTAGCCCCATCACAGCGGGCGATTTCTTCTTCGGGCCATAAATGGTAGCCTTTTAATGTATCGCGGCGAAATACATGCAATTACATCTTTCGAATTATATCGTGAAAATAAATATAACTCTCTGGAAGTGTTGAAACGGTTGTAAAAGCTTCTACATAAAAGTTTAAACGAGTGGAGAGCTTTCTCCGATTCTTTCTTCTTAAATCTTTTACGGTCGATTTTTCCTGTCACACGTGAGATCGCGTTAATAGTCGGCGAGATATAATCGAGAGCGCGCGGATTTTAAGAGGACGCGTCGAATACCGGCGCCTATCGAATTTGCCCGGAGAAAAAAAAGGGGAGAGATATTCAAGCGAACGACCTCAAACATTCGAGATATCGTCTGACATAACCCAAGAAGAAAGACAAAAGGATCGACCGGCAGATTCCCGTGGGAGGCGCGCAGGACGACGTCCAGGAGAAGAGCGAAGGGGAGAAAGGGAAAAGAAGAAGCCTTTCGAGGAGGAGCGAAAGGCAGGAAGAAGCAACGTTCTTCTGGCAGGAGAAAGAGGGACGAAGAGACGGAAGAGGCCTTCTCGCGGGTCAACGATGGGGGAGCAAAGGGAGGCACTCATAAAACCAGGAAGCATGTGATTTCCCCCAGGAGGGGGGAAAAGGCGCGGTCGAGGGAGATCTCGCGCCGTCTTGTTCTTCTTCCCTTTCTCCCACCGTTACTACCCTTGCCAGCATCCCTTGGTCGTATAGACGTCCCTTTCTTACACTCCCCGTTTCTTCTCCCCCCGTCCTCGTTTCGTACATAAAGCTAGCGAGATGGTGGTTTTTACTTGTTCGAATAAGCGTGACTGCGAAATATTCCGTTGTTACTTGTGTCAAGATTTTCTTCATTTTTTTTCTTACGAACTGTCTCGAAAGAAACACGTGGATATTCATTTCTCACAGAGATGACTCTCAGTTGTTTCTCGTCGCGTTAAATTGGAAGATTTTAATCTCTCTCTCGGAAATCGAAATAATTAGAATGTATAGAATATTTGCAAAATACTAAAAAACAATGCTTATTACATATTTCGGAACAAAATTAATTACAAAGATTTTATATAATATATAGATAATATATGTAATTTATTTTATTTGATATAATTTTCTACTTTAATATAATGTCCGCTTTTTTAAATGCATAAACGTCTGTTGAATTGAAATTAAACGAGGCAGCAAACTGCCATTTTCGTGGATTTTCGCGAACTTGTGACGTGCGCCACGCTTGAAAATCGTAATTTTTTTCAAAGCGAGCACACCGCGCGCGTGCTTCCTTCAACGAAAACGAACACGACGATCTCGTGCATGCTTTCCGGCGCAGATCATTTTTACGAGAGGAAAGTTTGGTCTCGCGAAGCGTCTCTCGGGATTTGCCGTCTGCGGCGAATCGTTACTGAATGGAAATCGTTACAGAGATTGTAAACCTCGCAAGCGTTGGCGCGCGCGCGCGCGAGCGGAATGAGAACGAAAAGAGAGAAAGGGAGATTCGGACGGGGAGAGAACACAAACGCGGCATTTAGTAGACAAGCGGACGGAATCAACGCGCTGTGCAAGCGAAATTCGTTCGACATTTTTATGTAAAGATGGGCGCGCGGCGCGGTGATTTTTCGCGTTTAAAACGAACGTGTTTCGATAAAAACACCCCCTTGTCGTCGTTTCCTCTGCGATTCGAAGCGACAGCAATATACAAAAGTTATCATGGTCGAGCCGGTTTTCCATCCTGTTTTTTTTTTTTTTTTTTTCGTTTTTATTGACGCTAAACGATCGAGCTCTTGATAGCGTAATTACCTACAGTTGTTGCAGAATCGTAAAACTTCGTAACAGAAATGTTTTGTTGTATCTTCGCTTGCTGTCGAGCGTTGTATACATGCACCATTTGTATAGGCGGCAGTTATATACTGTTGACGGAGTCTATTTTACGCTGCAAACTTTAATCGCTTTTAGTGCAAATAAAAATGTAAAAAGACAAAGGTAAAATAATTCTCTGCTTTATATGTTGTTTTATTTAAAATTATTTAATAATGGGGAGAGAAAAAGAGAGAGAAACAAGATGAAAATTATTAAGTTTAATTTATTTTGCGACTGATGAGTTTGGAAACCAAAAACGACTTCTCCATTTACATAAACACAATTACTTGAATATTGTTAATTGCTTGCGAAAATAACCAGGCCGCGGAAATTGCCGCCAACCTAACTATCGATTTTCTAAATCCGAGCATTCACTCCGCGCGATATTTCCGTCGTGTCTGGCGTGTTGTTCATTGAAATTCATAGTTGGTTCTACGTAGTAACATATTCAATCTTTGTGTTGTCTAAAATAAAATCGCGCGATATAATTCGCGACGAAGGCAGAACTTTGCATCGTGAGGTGCATAATTCGGCTGGTTATAGAAATAAAATAAAAGACTCGCCGACACTTTTCTGAAGTCATATGGCGCGCGATAAGCGAAATTATACTCTGCGTGGTAGGTCATTTTTATCCCTGATGTACATCAGGTATAGGGTTAAGGAAGGAGGAAGGGAGAGTCTCCAAATAAGAGTCGAGGCGCTTTACGAGACTTATTTCGGGCCGAAGCGTCTCGCTCGCGAATCAACCGCGCGAACGTCCAGGCACGAACTCCGGTTTTAATGCTAATAAAACCCCCGCCGTTCGGGGGCATAATGATTCCGCCGCTCACTTTCCAGACGACCTGCTGCGCGCGAGCGAATTGGCGCGATCGCACAGTCTGCGATTCGTATGTATGTATATCGACGTTCCTTCTGAAGCAACGAGAAAAGAGAAAAAAGAAAGAGAGCGAGAGAGAAAGAGAGAGGGAAGGGGGTTAGCCGCGCGAGTCTCAATCTTTGTTTTACGAGCCAGAAGCTCGTGAGTAGCATAACACTCCAACGGAAAATTACGTAATATCCAGTGTACTCTGTACGTATTTGTGAGCTCTCTTGTTCCGTTTCTCCATTCCGAATCGGTGATTCAGTAAAGTTGCAAATTCTGAAAGGAGTGAAAATTCGATTTGGAAACATCATGAATTTAAGCGCCAACTGAAGTCATGTGAGTTTCGGACGCGTATTGTAACGACGGATACGTACGAGTATACGTATGTATGCATGTACGTGAATGGAAATGGAGGGCGAATCGGATTTTAAATTAGAAACTATTTCACTAACTCACTTCCACTCTCTTCAACTTCCTCACACAAACTCCTCTGTTCGCGCTGGAAAGCAGTTTCTTCTGTGTTCACTCAGTATATTTCTTCCTCTTCTTGAAACGCGAGAGAGAAATCTTCTGACTTCCATCCATCCGTAACTAAAGCATGCGCCTCACAGGGTGAAAATCGATATAACGGAGAAAGGGATTATTTTATTTTATTTTTTTTTTTTTATTTTTTTTTATATAAGAATAATCTCGATGGAATAAATGTTTTTATTTTAGATTCTCTTTTGTTTGAACTCCGGACGACAATTTAGCCATGAAAATACACTCGCGATTACGCGAACGCGCGAGAGTTCATCGATTATTTTAAATAATCAATCATTGTACTTCCGCGGAAAAAACAATCTGATTTCAAAATTCATTAAAACACATCGCTATTACATATTTTCGATATTCGATATACCGAGATCTGATGCTAAATAATCATGTTACGGGAAAGATTTTTCAAAAATTGATTTGCGCCGCTTTCGAAATAAACGACTTCGCGTACACGTTTATCGTGTAAAACATCGGGTATTTTTGCAGTTTATTTAATATGCGAATAGATTACCATCGAACGTGATACGTGCACGCAAAAGCGCCACACAGAAAACAAAACCTGTGATATTCCTCGTCAAAATACGATCCAGATAGAGCGTAACGTTTTGTATCGAATGAAAACGATGGGCGAAAAAATCTCGCGTGTAAACCTACAGAACCGTGATTTTTTTTCAATTAGTGCGAATTAAAATTCAGTCGCCTCGCATATCAGCGGAGAAAGCAACTAGGGTGAGGTTTTGTCGCGCATTTAATGCGTAGGCGTAAATATCGTACCTTATCTCTACGCATTTCAGATACCATCCCCTTACTGTTTCCGCGGCATTAATCCGCCATTTATATTTGCAAGGCGTCGCGTGACGCGCGGGAATATCCACTTTACCCAAGTCGCAAGACCCGGCGAAGTATAGTGTGTCAAATCAGATATGAAGTTTTCAAACTGATTTACACACAATCGTCGTCTTTGACGCTCAATGAGGCTTTAACTCGATCGTCAATTGCCGTTACTTAAGTATTCAGAGAGAAAGAAAAGCTTTTTAACTTTGATCTCGACGTTTTCGAGTAGACAAAAAGTACGTAATTGCAAGCTGAATAGAATCGCGCGAGATATATATCATTTTTTATTTGAAGAGGAGAAAATTACAGGATTGTTTTTCCGAGAGTTTTCATTTAAATCCCCATTCATGCCAATTCGGCTGAGGAATACTCGAGCAATTGTTTGCGCTACTGCCGCGTATATATACACTCGCGGAATAAGACACCGAGCTATCACCGGAAGCACCCGCAGTAAATCCGCGGTAATTACTTCCCTGCGTGTAATCTTGAATAATCGCGCGACGTTGTCGATAATCCTCGCGAAGCTAACGAGATTTTCATGGGACATTAGGCGTCGGTGCGGAAGTGTCAATATCGTGGCAGCCACAATTTCGCAGACGTCTGCGCGGTCTCGTAACAGTCCCACGACTCGATCCACAATTTATCGTTCCCTCCTCCTACCCTCTCTTTGCCCTTGCACCCTCTCGCGCCCTCGACCTCGTCCCGTAATACACTTGCGCCATGCACTTACTAAAGTTCGGAGACAGGATTTGCATACATCGGCAGGGAACCGCGACAAGTCGAGCACACGCGCGTACACACCGCTCACATTTATGCGCACGTGTATGTATGTGTGTGTGTTTGTGTGTACGTGTGTACGTGGCTGCTGCGATGCTGAAGAACGGAAACGCGGAGGAACGGGAAACGCGAGATATCGAGTAAACGACGACTGCGGCCGAAGGATGCTTGTATAGGACGCGCATGTGTGTGTGTGTGTGCGTGTGTGTATGAACGCGCGCACGTTGTCTCTCCGCGCGCCGTGGTATTTCCGCGGGACTTTCGAGCTGCACGAAGGAGCACGACGAGCGGAAAATTGAAATAGTTACGGAATACGGCCGTGACGTAAGTACATCGGACGTGAGCGCGATCGATCGAGAAACTCTTTTCGAACGAAAGATTTTTCAATTTGAACAAAGGGGAATTAATTTCGGAGATTTTTTTTTATTACGCAATAACACTCTCGCGTGCGCTCGATCTTGGTTTTAATACTCCTTGCAATATAAACTTTCTAATATTCGCGCGAAGAATCCCGCACGTAATATAACGGACAACGACATTAAATTCCTGCGCTCGGAACGAAATTCCCTAGGAAAAGGTTTGTCATTAACTTGAACCGGTCCAACTGTTCAGCGAAACGACGGCAATGGATGGGGCATTTCTTCGTTCTCTCGTTCTGGGGGATCAACATCTTTCTCATTTAATAACGTTTCGCGATCGATCCTCTTATTCGTTCGTGTCCCGCTTTTCGAGGCTGTTTGAGTAGGGAGAGCACGTTCGAGAGTACACAGCCATTAAGACGCTCGCGAGGAAGAGAATTCGAGACGAACGGTTTATCATGCTTCCGGTTGTGCTCTCTCGGCCAGCTCGGGAAAGGTCCTTTGAAAGAACTTCCGATCGATACGCGCGCAGAGACACCTCGGCCGTTTTTTTTTTTTTCAGATGTACGCACGGGGTGTCTGCGATTACTCGCGATTTCCCCTTTGCACGGGGAGGGGTTGATTCTACTAAGAATAACTGAAAGAAAATAACTTAAACAAAAATAGCGAGACTTCATTCATTGTTAAAAAGCGCAAAGTCTTCTCCAGCAGCTCACGCGCCGCGTACGTTTTCAAAGGATTTAATCGAGAAAGCACGAGTGATACCGTAACACCGTGTACTTCCGCGAGGCGAAAGAAGTGACCGAGTTTTTTTTCTCGATTTTCACATCGTGCCGCTTCGTTACCCTCGCCGTGCTCGGCCAAGTTGCTCTCTTTGCAGTATTATAAAAAAAAAAAAAAAAAAAAAAAAAAAAAAAAAAAAAAAAAAAAAAAAAAAAAAAGAACGGCGTTATTATATAGCTCTTTCCTCGGGAGATGTGCCGCTCGACTAAGAAGGACCTCTTTGCTCGAGAGGCCACCGCCTTTCTTTGTACCGGCCACTTGAAGAACTTGATTTTTCCACTGTAGCCCCTTCTCTTTATCCCCCACTTTTCTCTCGCTGGCCGTTCGCGGAGAGAAGGACATCCTCGGATCTTAAAACTCGGCCGTTAATTCCGCCTGCGTGATTTCACTCTTCTCGGATATTCCATTTGCTCGAGCTGCGAGTCGTTTATATGTCGCTAAACGGCGGCGAACGACGTTGATTAATTCACAAAACTTCCAAAATGCTAATATCTTTTCAGCAAAACAAGTGATTTAAATTAGCAATAAAATTTTATTTCAGATTATATATATTGCGAGGACACAATCGATTTAATTTTCAATATTTGTGTCAATATTTTCTATTCATTTTGAAAACTCTCGTGCGAAGAGATCGATCGTGAAATTTTTAAAAAATAGCTCTCTATTCTTTTTTTATATTGATAACTTCGAGGCATGCGAGAATTTCGAAATATGTATGTACCTACGTACAACGCAGAATAATCGAAAACCGACGCCCGTTTTTTCTTTGATGTGAGAACCGTCCGTTCGGAGCGAAATATTTTTCGGGGCCGTACAAGCCCCGGTTGTATCACAAATATCGCACGATGCGGCGGAGGAACGCCGAAATTGGTGGTTGCGCGCCGAGGGGTCGATGCCGGGAGTATATACGAGCTATCAGTCGTTCGGCAAGTGTGTAAGTGTACGTAAGCCGTGCTTGCAAGGGAGAGAGAGAGAGAGAGAGAGAGAGAGAGAGAGAGAGAGTACGTGGCCCGGGATACACGCCCGTAGCCTCACGGACCATTTCCCACGAAGCCGTGCCTAGGTTACATAGGTATGTACCGCCAACCACCCTTCTCTCCCCTCATCCTCAGCCACCGTCGTCGATTTTCTTCCTCGACTTCGCAACACGTTCTTCGTTCAGGAACAGCGTACCTGTGTTCACTCCCGCGAGATATCACGCCGAAAGTAGCGACAGTACATCTTCTCGGCGTCTCCACCCGATCGAACACCAAATTTCGGAAAAATATCGCGCGCGATTTCTTTCGAAACTTAACGATGTTTACACGTCGCATTATTACTCTACGTCGCGTGTTGTCGAAAAATTCTCTCTAAGTTCATTGCACGTAAAATGCGCTTGTTGTGAGCTTCGAGCGGACGAGAAAAAACGAGAAACGAGGATGAGACAAAACGGGAGCGGAAGAGAGGCGTATAAAGATGTTCGTCCAGCACCACTTGACGTTAGACAGCGCGGAACACCGGATTCCCGTTCGCGAAAGAACGGAGATAGGCGGACGTCCTCTCTCTATTCCGAGGGAACCTATTCCGAGCTTGTCGGAGCGTGAGAAGCGAGAAGCTGCGGGAGCTCTCGGAGGAGACGGCGGATGAGGGAGAGCGAGCTTCTGGTTATGCCACATGCCAAATTTTACGAGCGATGCTCTCACTCTCTCTCACTCTCTTTCTCTCTTTCTCTCTCTCTCTCTCTCTTTCTGTCTCTCCTTCATCCCTTCTGCAACGACGACGCCGGTCGGCGCCGTTTTCCAACGTCGTTTTTTGCCCTTGCCGAGCTGTCCTTTTTTTCATCCTATCTCGTCCCTTCCTTTTCTCTCTGTCTCTGTCTCTCCACTTTCCGCGGTCGAGCGGAGTTTCAATCGTAAATCCTGCGGTAGTCTGTGGCTCTCACGCGAGTGCAAGTGCAAGCACGAGCGCGCCGCTAATCCTGCGAGGAAGGGCGAAGGAAGGGCGGAAATCTTGGCGCGGAGTCAAACGCTCCTCGCGAGCTTGCAAGAGCAAAGAGAGGACGGAGTGGTGGCCCTCGTCACCACGGGTAGTTTCTACGTTTAGGATTTATCGCGAGCGCGCGTAAGTCGTAGTGTTTTGGAATATCCCCTCGAAGTTGCGGAACGCGAAAATTCGCAACGCGAGAAATAAAGAATGAAACGGATTTCCGGCCATAAGTTTATAATAATTTCGCGAATTTATTTTCGACTATTTTTCGCCCTCGTAATCTTTGAAAATTTATGTATTCTCCAGCGAAAAAAAACACAAAACCATTTTCCGTAACTTTGCAAATAAAGCAGAAAATAGTCGAGTAAGTATTAATTAGCAGAGGAGAAGTTTTTGTTCCGTTCCAATCGACGACGGCGCTGGAATGCGCACATGAACGTGCATCTTTTTCGTGTCGTCATCGACGGACATCGCGGCAATCTCATTGTTAGAACCGAACAATAGAATAAAATTATAGCGCCATGCTAATATTCACGGGAGGGGGATGGATTCGCGTGTCGGCTTGATTGAAATGTCATCGGCGTAGATAACCGGCGCGAATCCGAAAGGAGGGTGTGTCAAGTGGACAATGGACTTGACAGGTGCTTCGACAGGACTTTCGCCTTCCAGTCACGCGTTCCACATCGCGCGCTTCCCTTCTCCTTCCCCTCCCCGATGGTCCTGCAAGAGATGTTCCGAATAAAAGGATTGCACAACCCTTTAATTAACTCATCAAAGTGTAATAATTAAAAGAATGCGACCGTTGGGGGAATCATCGAAATTCCATTCCACGCACGAAAAAAAAAAAAAAAAAAAAAAAAAATATTTTTTCGCGGTATCAGCAATCTCCGAAGCGTAAATAAACACCGCGTATGTATAATTATATTGCTGTTTCAAAAATTGTTTTGCACATCGAGCGGTGACTAAACAAATAATCGCGGGTTTCGTTACGCGGAAGCGTTCCAGAGAGAAACAAACAACGGAGCGGTTGCAAAACAAATATTGGTTTTGACAGGTGTTTCGATACACTTTCGCTGCTCATTAGAATCACACCCGGTGCGCATCGATCCATCTCACTTTCGGACTCGCACCCCTTTAAGGTCAACGCACCCGAAACTCCGAAATACAAACAGCGGGATGACGTGTTCACTTTCCAACTACAAGAACTACACAATTTTTCACTCAAATCATCTCCATCGAAAAGATTCTTATTTATTACAAAATATTATCGTAATCTTATAAAATTGTTATTTGCGAAATTGCGGAAACTGTAAATTATTTGAAACTCGTAAACTTTATCCGGACATCCCGATTGCGCCATTCGATAATCCTCCCTGAAATCAGTACACGTTACGCGTATTGCAATTCCCGATCGTTCAGAGAATATCGCGAATCTGCGCAGAGCGACGTAGCAATTGCGGCATTAACGGGCGACGCCGTCGCGTCGTGCGGGCGAGCGTCATGTCGATTCCACACGTAACCGCGGCTCGGGATGGCGCCCCGTCGCCGCCGCTAAGCCGTCGGACACGCGACCTGACGTACGTGGGAAAGCGCAGCACGTGTACCATGTCGAGCGCAGAACCCGACAAGCTCCGTCGGGGTCGTAGGGGCACGCGTGTCCGTGCGTGTGACGCGTTACAACGAACGACGTGGAACGGATGCGGACGCCGCAGCAGCGCGCTGCGTCGCGCGGTTGCGGTACACATCCGGCGCGACGTCCGCAACCGCGAGCATCGGAAAGTCGAGAGGTCGACATGAGGCGGTCAAACCGCCACTCGACTGCACACCGCCTTTGACGAGGTAACGTTTGCGATAACCGCCGCCGCTGTCGAGCTTTCTGTTTATTGTCGAGTAGTTTAAAACGGGAAAAACGAGGTATTTTTTATATTCGAGCTTGAAACCTCACAGAAATTTGAGAAAATAGAATATTATTCAAAAAATATGAAATATGACAAAATTTTTTGCGTAGAAAAACGCAACTTGTTTCTCACAAAGTCGTTATTCGATATTCAACAGAGAAATTTAAATTAGGGAACTTTTCGCGTTTTTTCGGAAAAAATCCGTATTCACTGCCGCGCTCTTTTCCGCGGACGTATAATTGCGGCAACCTCTAATTGATTGTTTGCGAAGCAGATTTGAACTAGTCATTGATGAGCCATTTAATCGTGATATCATCGGCATTTATTGAGTGCCGAAGAGCTCGAAATTATCGGCGGCCCGTGTTTTGCAACCGGTCGGCCGTTTGGGAACAAGCGCGCGGCGGTTTGTAGCGAATGCCACAGCAAAATTCCGCTTTGGTCGGCCTCATTACCATCGGCCGCGAGACTCAGCCATATGTATATTTTAATCAAGGTTCGAGTGAGCCGCGAAAATCGTGCGAATTGTGCGGGAAATCGAAGGGCACGTTTTGCATGTATACACGCGCCGATGTCACGGCGTAATGTGGCCGGGAAATCCATTCTCTTCCTTTATTTCCAATTCGATTGCCTGGGCCAACGCGCAGCAGCACACGGCACGCGAGCTAATGTGTATTATTAACAGCATTAAATGCCAACGCATAAATACCGACACATACCATTACTCGGGACGATAATGCGATGACAAATACCCGACATGGTTGAGATTAACTGCAAGCATTGTATAATTATGCGCAACGATATATTAGCGCTTTAAATTGTCGTAAATTACACGACGAAAGACAATAACCAAAGACAGAGAAATCTTTTACAGATTCTCTGTAATCGGACGACTCATTGACATACAGTTCTCTTTTACAGTTGCTACTCTTCATATAGTAATCCCCGAAGACCGGTATAAGTAACTATCGACGGAATCTCGAGCCGCGCATCTACTTGGGAAAGTATCAACGTTTCGCCTAGAGCCACCCACGTGGGTGGCTAATAGCAAGCACGCGGGAGAGAAGTCTCGGGCGAAGTCTCTCCACACCGTGAGCGCAGGGAAGACGCGGTCAGCAGGCAGCTTCCGCGCTACTGAATTATCGATATAATATAAGTTTCGCCGGATATACGAAGTCGAGTTTCCGTTCGCCGCACGCTATCGCTCCCGGGCGAGGCGCCGAAGCCGATCGATCTCGGCCAGGGTATATGTAGGAGAGAGCAGCCGATCGCGTCCTACCGGCACCGACGACGACGAGAACCTGACAGGTAATACCTGCGGCGAAACTTATCGTCAACTCGGAATTCTAGAACGGCCTCTGCTGCTACGTACCGCATAGCTGCTCTGTTAGGCCACCCCTGAGACGACGACGACGTCGCGACGCCGCCGGCTGCCAATCGTGTTTTCACGTCGCGTCTGCAATCGTATTCAAAAAATATATATATATATATATATATAATCAGTGGTAAGAAACTTAGCGCGGCGATCAAAATAGAGTCAATAATAGAACTGTCAATAATAAGAATCGAGTAAACTTGCCGTCGAAAACATTTTGATTGAACATTATTCAATTGGCACATGATTAAATATAGAATATTTTTTCTCTGTTCCTTTTTAATTTTCCATAAGTAATAATTTATAAATAATATAGGAAACTAGCTTAATTAAGTTTTCATTATTTTTATAGAGAGAGAATCTTTTTTAAAATTTCGACACGAATTTTGTGCAAATCATTCTCAATCAGTTCTCAATGACGGAACTAACAGATCGGAGAAGCGTTTACTGTTTTCCGCTGCGTCGATATAGCGGAATATTTACTCAATAATCGTTGAGTGTCTGTGAGGCGCGCAGGTGCGCAAGGAAGCCGGGGCAATAACGTTATTGAGATGGTAAAGGGTTGGGAGAGGAGGAAGGTAGGTATCTCGTAGGTATTATGAAAATTATTATACTGGCCTATTCGAATGGAGATAGCGGGCGGGGCGCACTTTTATGTTCGCTGCATATGTATCGCGGCGCATCCGGGGAAGAGAGAGAGGCGTATCTGTTTGTGGAACGTGCCCGTGGGCGGCCGGCTCGTGGCTGCGCGTGATGAATTAAATATCCAGCCGCTTATAAAGCTGTCATTAGAGAGTCCTCCTTCTAGCGCGCGACGATGCGCTATTCGTTGCGCGTGCCGATAGCGGCCCGGATGCATTTAGTTTACCGAGAAAACCCGGCCTCGAAACAAGCTCGTCGTACGCGAAACTTACGGTGTTCTCGACGTGACAACTGCTAAGATCTAAGACAGTAGTTGTCTAGTATGTACGTAAAGTAAATTTGCTTCTTGAAAATTTACATAAAGTTGAAAGTTTATACCCGCTAAAATTAACTTAACTTTTTTATTGTCCTTCAATTTCTGCGCTTTTATTCGTCACGTTTTTGTCAAAACAGATTTAACAAGTTTGTATAATAAATAAATAGAATAAGAGTAATTTCGGAAATCATAAATTCCCGACGAAAGTCTCCTTATTTGTCGGAGAAGATAACAATGTCAAGACACCTTCAGAAATGAATTCAAAGACAAACTGCATGTCAAATTAAGTATCTTGAGATTGTTGTGAAAAGACATGGTTGCGAGTCTGGATAAACTCGTTAACAGTAAATTACTGGAGCGTAATAATTATCTTAAATACCAAGAAACGCGACGTCACAATATTATTACTATGGTCCAATACCTCAAAATCCCGAGTGAAGCTGACGAGAGTTCACATAATAAGAAATAAGATTTTCTTAATGACGCCATTAAAGTCTCGTTACGAAACAAGTAGAGCTTCTCTACACAAATGCACCGCGCTGCAGGTAAACACGTAATTTAAGTTCTGCAGTGAGTTGAGAATCTTTCTCTCTTTGGATAGAAATGTATTCAATCGAAAGGAATAAATTACAGCACTAGGAAAGTAAAGAAAAAAATTATAATAATAAAAAGTAATTAATAAACTTACAAATAATTATTACACCAAAGCCGATGACAGACAGAGAAAGAGAGAGAGAGAGATAGCATTTTTAATTTCCTCATAAATTATCTCACACACTGATCTCGTTTGTAATTATTGATTATTATTAATTACCAGTTCTAATGCGTTTACCGATACACGCACAAACATAAACGTGACTGTTTCCTTTATTGCTTATAAATTTCAAGTTTCCTGGAATTATCCGGTTCGTAAATCCAATTTTCGCGCGCTGCCTTGTTTCGCGGCACAGCCTCAATATAAAGCGGTTCTTCGATCGTCTGGACGGAAGGAAACGATAATCGAATTTGCCGCTAACGTCATTCGCTTCGGCGCTACAGCTAATAATAATTTCAGGTAATTCTGATTATCGATAATTGTACACGCCGCGTTTCAAAATACAAATATCCCTTTTCGATCTCTCTCGTCACAAATTTACAATTCGAGTATTTCAAGACGAGTATTTGTTCATATTTGTTTTTAATTTGGTACAATATACATTTTTTAAATCAGTGGAATTTTGTATAAAATATTTTTGAAATATTTTTGAGTAATGGAAAATGATCAAAAATATATGCACATGTTTGTTCATTTAGTTGAAGTTTTTATTGAATTGAGGAACAACAGTATGCATTTTCTCTCTCATCTAGAAATATAACAAAAAGTTCGAGAATGTTGTAAAAGCCAGTTTAACGCGCATAAATTTAGAGATACATTGTTAATCCGTTCGCGTTGGCTAACCGGATTATGGTCAGCGAATGAATTAACCCCGAGGTGTACATAGGTTCCGAAAGCATATCCTGCGAAATTGCTGAATCTACATGTAGCAGAGAATATATGTAAACGCTTTTAATAAATTACAAACATAATCATAGAGTAAATAATGGTTCATGCATAATTACAGTGTTATATATAATAAAAAGCTCATCAAATTTACGTCAATCTAGATTTTTTTTATTGCAACAGTGAACGTGCAATTACATTATTTCATGTATGGTATTTACCTACTATTTTAGATGTATACGTGAGATAACTTTATCTTCTCTTAATTAAAGTAGGTTGTTCAAACAAAGTAAAAAAAAATCTTATAAGAAAATGTTTTCACGTGCCATAATTAGCTAATGTTACAATCATAAAATTAAGCGCTCGCGAATCCATCTCTTATCACTCACTCACTCACTCTCTCTCTCTCTCTCTCTCCCTGCCAAAGTGTGTGTAAAAATTAAAACTTAATTAATATACTCTGTTTCTTCTTTTTCTTAAGTAGTTGCACACAAAATATACATTGTATAAAATAACGCGTATTTTGTTCTTAATACTTTTTTGATACGCGTCGGCCAAAGCTTTGACTTGTTTCTCCTGCTTGATTTGTCGGTTCCTTTTTACAGCATTGTCTTCCATCATCCTCCCTCGCTTTATCTTTTGTTACCAGTTCCTCCGCTTTCAACGTTACCGCGGGCTGTATCGGGTTTCCGTCCGCTCGACGATTTGTCTTCGGAATTCTCTGTTTCTTAAAGCATAAGCTACTTTTACTTCGTCTTTCTTTTTCTTTCTTTCGCTGTCACGCAAAGTTCCACGCGAAGTTGAAAACCTTAAAACGTCGTCCATTTCGTCGACGCTGTTTCGCCGGTATCGAGTATATCGATTTCAAAAGTATGTTTTCTTCTAAAAGGCTCTCTCTCTCTCTCTCTCTCTCTCCGCTTCTTAACGCAACGGTGAATCTAGTTTACTTTAATAAATAACGAGTAAACTTGTACAGTTTCAGTAGATTTGCATAAATATCTTTTTAATAAGTTTCATGTCTCATTATTATTCTGAATTTTTATCATAAATACTAGAAAACCACGTACATTTCGTCGAAATATTTTCTTAACGTACGCGTTTGTTGTACAGAGGATGGTGCGCATTTATGTTGCAAGATTAAAATTTTATTGCACACATAAAGACGTTCTTATTGATTACGCGCTTGAAAATAAAAAGAGAAAACTTGATTCCTCATAAATGGTTCTTACACACTCTTTTATGATCCCCATTATTCTCAGTGGACAGATTCTTTTTTTTTTCTGAGATAAAGCAATTTTCCCGAAACAGGAAACCTGTTACTTTGTAACGACCAGATCTTTATTCCCACACATACGCTCTATTACATATTATGACATGTTTTTTTCTATTATGTACACGGTTTATATGGGCCAATCGTTCTTTCTGATCTTACAAATACAACGCAGATACGCACAATGCGAGAGCCATATATCAGCGCGGCGTGTTATCAAGCTCACGTATCTTCGAATGAGAAAAATAAAATTTCCTGAGAGCGCATCCGGCGCGTTCGCGCATATTTACGGGCGCGGGCGCGCGCAACTTGCGCGTAGACACGCGCTTCCTGCATCCGGTGATCGCGTAGAATCGACCGATAAATTATGCAAGTTAAAGGCGGATTCACATGATTTATAATCTTGATAGTCATCTCCCGGACGTAATCTACGATTCAATATTTGTACGGTCATTTATAACATCGTGATCTGAGCCAAAAAGACAAACAAAACGAAATTTTTTATCGTAATTATTAAAACAATTATCTGTCATATTTATCTCTCTATAGATATCTCTTGATAGATATATCTCAAGATAACGGACAAGTTTGATCTACTGCGTAGCGGCACGTTCAGCGCTTTTTTAAAATGAATATCACGTACTTGTGCGATGCGCAATCAATGCACGACAACGACAGCTTGTATATGAAAGGCAGCACTTACGAGATGGTCAAGCAATGAACGCGATCGGTAATGAACGGATCAGCGATCGTTCGAGGTCGTTGACACGCGCACGCACGCGCGCAAGCGCGCCGATTCTCGCAGCACTCGATATTCTCGTATTGAAACGCGATATCGCAACGTTATTGAATCGCGAGCGAGCGGCCTGCAAACGCGCTTGATTAGGGATAATTAATTGGGCGCGAGCAAGGCAGATAGATGGCTGAGTAGATAAACAGTAGTTCGCCTCTGTCGTCGTATACAGTTGTGTTCATAAGTTCACCGATATGTTCCGTGCGAAGCTGCGCTTACACACAACGAGTTTACGTTATATTACACATCGAAATACCTTTGGTTATTGTCAGAAGTGCGAATTTAAATCAAGGAATAAAGATTAATAAATCGCAACATTTGGATTGTTTCTCAATAATATGTATTTCAAATATTTTGGAAAAAGCGGAAAACACAAATTCTCTTTATTAAAAATTCTTCAACACAGTATTTATCGGGTTTTACATATATCGTGAATTTTGTGTCGTGAAATAGTAACGCTCTGGCGTTAAAACAAAAGTGAAATTATGCATACACAACGTTCCGACGGACCAATGCACAAACATTCGATAACTGATGAATCATACTGTATATGTAAAGCAGCATAGAGATTTATCATTCGCGTAACGCGCATACACGGACGGATGAATAAATAAGTAGTCAATTTATAGCGTTAATCGTGTTATCTCGTTACTCGCTCTCGTGGACCATTTACATTTGAAAGCTCTCCCCGGAGTTATGAGTCGCGTATACACATATAAACTTGGACACTGCAGAGAGACGCCTGAGACGCACTACAACGTCACACAAAATATTCGTATAATCGCACGGTCGTATGTGAAAGAGAGATGAAATCGTAAAAGAGTTGAAATCTCAAGCGTTCAATTATTGCGAAACGCGAACATCTATATTCGCACACAAAAAAAAGTCAGACGCTTGCCTCATCCTTTCGCGCCCCATACCCTCCCCATAACCGGGAACTCTATCGATTTGCGCATCGCGTTTTATGCAAGCACGATTTCTCTCGCGGTACTTCTTCCTCGTTGCTGTCTCTCTCTCTCTCTCTCTCCTTCGCGAATCCATCGTTCACAAAGTTCCAGCCTCCGCGCGACTCGTCTGCGAGGACTGCATAATTTAAATGTCCCGCGTCCCAGTTTCCCGCCTTTTCAGGAGAATCGCTGATTGCTATGCCGGGAGAGGTGGCTGCCCTCGCGTGAATCGCGCGGGAGGATCCTTAGCATTCATATACCTCGCCGGCTTTCACGGCTCATTCCTCACGGCGCGCGCGATGCCGCAACCGTTAGTTGAAAAACTTTTTCAACGAGTATAGTGCGAACAACGCCCCCGATACGCGAGGCTAGTAGCTCGCCGATATAGTAATGCGCGCGGCCGAAAGAGACGATAAATCGAATTTCCTCGGGAAACGGGAGCAGCAGTTTCCCCGCGTAATATACGGGCCGGCTCGAATTTCGCGGGCGGCTTTGATTTACGCGGATTTCGATGCTCGAAAAAACGCCTCGAAACAACGTCCATTTCGCGGTGACGTCGACGGCGAGAAATTCGCGAGAGTGCGCGCACGGTCATCTGAATGAATTATATTCGCGATAAAACAGTCGAAAAGTATACAAACTACATAAAGTAACGCACGGTCGGGTTTGTAAGAATGGTAAAAAATATTATGCCACGTCATTCTCTCTTGCTTGCGTGATTTTCCATTCGAATCCTGCTGGATGGATCGTAATCCGGCCCATCGTAATCCAAAATCTGTAAACGATAACGCGATAATCGTCGCAACATGCGCGACATAACGACGGGTTTTTCGTCGATTGATAACCCGATTTAAAGCGATAGAATTTTGTGTTATTCGGTCGGATTTGAATGGGATTAAAAGTTAACTTTGACAAAGTGCACTGCACGAGCTCGCGCGCGGCTCCAGGCCGACGCGACGCGACGTATGGTTTAATTAACAAGCGATGATCATAATCGAGTCATGGATCACTGTGTTTAAGGTCTAATCGACTCCCATTGAATTCCCGTCTGACAAGAGGATTATTATGTAACGACGTCGGACGAGCGCGCGTTTAATTGGCAGCCGATCGACTCGCGTTTCCGCTCGTTCAACGTCTATAGCAACAACTTTCGATAACGCGGAAACTTTCTTCGATAACTTTCCCTGAAAGATTGCCCTTTGGAAATCTTGGATCACCCCCCCGTTTATCTTGCGCAATGATATTTGACGAGCGACTTTCACGTGTAAAATTAAATTTTGAAATTTGAAATAAAATTTCGAAATTGTTATTAAATGTGTTACAATAGAAGTAATGTTGCAGTATTGTTTAATTGTATTAAACGGTTTAATAACATAATTTTTTTACTTATATTTTTGCGACTTTTTTTTTGTCTAAAGTCATTTTTTTGATTACGGCCATTTGCATAAAACGGTGTTTACTCGACGAAAACAAACAAACAACCAGTTTGCATCCCCGATCGCGATGCGCGGACGAATGAGTCTATGTCAAATTT
>QVOA01016880.1:0-28311 GCA_014825685.1 Pseudomyrmex cubaensis | reverse complement strand
ATTTCCTAAAATATATCTGTATAATTGCACATTACAATTTTAATGCAAGATTTTGTCATATAATTTTGTAAATGGTTTCCTATCAGGGTTAAAATCATCCCGCACTGATTACACACACACACACACACACACACACAAATAATCTGCATAATTCGTTATTAGTGTATAATACTTACCGTATGCTATAAAGAACATCACCATTCGGATATATGCGTATGTATACATTGGGCATAATGATGTTATGGAAATGACCCTCCTTCTCGTTCGCAAAGAACAGATCTGGCATCCAGACGCGATTAGCTTCCGTCAGAGTTAAATATTTAAGTTTACCTGCAACGTTCAAAACGCGGACAGCGGCCGCTGTGAAAAAGCTGCGTGCGTTAACGAATCTCGTATCGCTCGTTAACGTTCATTCAGTAAACAGAAAGCACGGGAACGAGCGGCAATTTGCGAAAGAGGGTAAAAATAGCCGTTCTCAAATTTGCGTAACGACGCATGAATAAAATGTTACAGTTCGCCTTTTATAGCGTGATAATTGCGCTATGAAAAAAAATCTCACAAGCGCCCTTTGTATTTATATAGAATATCTTGTATTCTCGCTGCAAATGTCGAATTATTACCGCAAAAAATAATAATTTGTTAAAAATATATCTTTTATCATTTAGTAAAAATAAAACGTGTATATGTGAAAAAATTTGCTCTCTTTCAGATTTATTAATTATTCAATGTGCAACGTTTGTAATAATATTCTGTATTTAAAACCACCACTGCTAGTATCATCATGTCATCATACTTTGCATGATTGCTATTACTGTCATTTATCATGTGATCTTATTATTGTGGCACATTATTGACACAACTGGAAACAACACAATGAAATGGAATAAATAAACGTAAAAATATTTATTTACAAAAAGATTTATATACCTTGAATATCATCAAACCGCAATCTCTCATCCAACCATTGTTCCCGAAATGTTAATTGTACGGAGTATTCCTGTAGAAAAGAAGAAAAAGTACGATTAAACAGCGTAAAAATGCACAACAAGCTATAGCAAAGTGTAATAAGTTATTGTTTTTTTTAAATATTCCTAACAATAGTCTTACCAATTATAAAGTTTCGTAAATCACGAAAAACCACGTGCGAAACGCGAAATAAAAAAAGCAATCAAAAATTTTCATCTTCCGAATTTCAAATCAGAGAGAGAGAGATATTTGTAATAATAATTTAGTTTCTCTAACAAATGAAGAAAAATAGCTTTATGCAAATACAAACTCTATATTTAAGATGTGAAAAGACCACGATATATAATAATTTACACATCTTTATTGAAGAATAATACCTCAAGAGTACTTCAGTTTTTCTCAGGCAAACAAATTTCGGTATCGTAATACTATCTCAATAAACGAAATAAAAATAATTTTATTCGCCGTATAAATGTTTTTCTCTTTCTATCTACGTTTAATAATAATAATAACAATAGTAATAATAATAATAATAATAATAATAATAATAATAATAATCTCGCAGCTCTATGAAAAGCAGTTATTTATACGTTTTGTACAAAAAGATTTCTTTCTAGCTAGACAAATGCTATTGTCACTCTGAAACGCGCAATACAAAATTAGGTTTTGATTAGTTTTTGAACGGTTTTATCGTTCTTATACACATAAGTATATAATGATCGTTGAGATACACAGATGTGGATTTCGACTTTTTAATTCAGATAAAAAAAAATGTTTTCTTAGATCGAATGTAGTTTATGCAATTAACATATAATTGCATTTTTTTCTAAACTCTTTTGAATTAATTATAAAAATATTATTACATTTGCTATATATTGCATTTACATTGCTGACAGTTTAATCATTATTACAACTACAATTAAAAGATTAACAAAATCTATAATATTTATGATCGTTCATCCACATCCGCCGGATATTAATCTTCTTCTTGAAATAAAAAGTCATAAATGTCGGGATAAGTCAACGGATCGAATTGGCGCATCTAACTAAATATAGAAAATGTCATTTTATCATTTTGCATTTGGGCAAGCGATGTATCGCGTCAATACGTGACGACTATTTATCAACTGATTGTATTATGTGTGTCGAAATATAGAAACAGAAAATATCATTGCGGCAACGGCGAAAAGTGTCCCAGGAAGAAGTTTCCCGTCACTATATTAAGATATTTGTTTTTCTTTCCGAGGACACTTTTCTATCAAAAAGCATTTCATGCATCTGACAATAAGCAGACATACTGGCAGACATCAAAGACTGATTTGTCAAACGTTTTTATATATTGCACAGCAGCCAAAGGGAGGTTAAAAGCCATGCAAAAGCAAACATCAAGGACCTACCGGATGTAACCGTATATCAAATGCTGATAATATCTCGCTCATCTACGCAATCTCTGTTAGCGATAAAGAGAACGCATGCAGTTTGGCTCACGGTGTCTCATATCTCCTCAGCTCGTCTGCGATTGTTCCTGCGACGGCGAAGAGTCCTGTGCCCTGTTTCCTATTTCAGAGAGAGCAAAAGGAAATGCTTCCTTCCTCGCATATTATCTTTTTTAATTTTTCTTTCTTCTTTTTTTTGTTTCTTTCGTTTTCTTTCGACTACTGACTGTCAATTTCGTAGGCCTATCTTCCGCGTTTGATGTAGCAAGTTTTGCTTTTTTATTTTGTAAACATAAAAACGTCGAGCTTTGTTTCGTCAGTTCTTTTTTTATGGTATTAGTTTTCCGTTTTAAGGTGTACGAGAATTTTCACACTCATGTATTTCGCTTTTTTCCGTTCTTTTTGTTTCCTTTTTAATTTATTCTTCACGTCCGATAGCGTGTGGTTTTGTTTGGTCATTAACTTTTAGCGATTCGGCCGGTACCCATTTGTATTCACACACATTTAATATCGACGGAAAGTTTCTGAAAAATTGAGGAACATGCCGCCAAACGAGGATTCACCGATCTTCTTTCGAACTTTCGTTTCGTTCTCATACGCGCGCTTATCTTTTTTTCTTTACTTTTTCTGACTAATCTATTTATTTATTTACAAAAAACACGTTTGCGATGCCCATTTGTACTTCAAAGTACTTATTCTTCTTGTATAACGAGTTTTTTTAGAATAAATATTGTGTACTTTCTCACGATATGTATGTTATTTTACGTTTCTTTTTCTTTTTTTTACATTTTTTAAATTGTAACTATTGTTCGTATAAAAAAATTGCGCATATACGACGTTATAAATATATTCATCTATTGTAGGGAATATGCAAACGGAAAATTCAACTTGTGTTGAACAAAATACGATAGAATTGTTTGTGATTGGTAGAATAAAATGTCGTCAATGAAAAATACATAGTTTTTACTTTCTTTTTGACATTTAGTTTGATTAGACTACACTCCGATTACTGTGATTGTCCTAAACCAGATTGATTCTAAGCTGTTTTATTTTCAGAAAAACTTGAGACCGTTTTTTTTCAATAATCGAACACGAGACAAAGTATAAAGATATATATATATATATATACACACACACACATACACATATATATATATATATATATATATGAAAAGAAGATATGTGACAGAACATTTTTATATTTATTTAAACTTTACTTCGGTTCTAGTTTTTTATAGTATACTTGTTCGTTGTTTCTTTGTCTTTATAAAGAATAATCGGATATATTATCGAATGTATTTGCGATGATAAGCGTGAAATTGTGTGTAATATCGTAATAACAACATATGTTAGATTAGTACAAATCCTGACACATACGATCTAACATAGTGAAAATATATTAGTTTTACGCTTTCTATCTAATAACAAAAATGCAAAGCGTTCAAACAATTATGTAACGTTCTATATATTAAAGAAAAGCAAAATATTCAGCAATACTCTCAAGTTATAGACATCGTACAATCCTCGTAACACTCAGTAAGAATCCGATATTACGACAAGGCGCACACAAATTTTTAGTTTTGGTCTATCGGTGTTACGCGCGTAACAGCTGGCTCGTAATTTTTCATTGGCTCGTATATTTTGGCAAACGATAGCCCATCGGACTCTCCCACAAACAAAATAAGACTCATGTTGTAAGCAAAGGCGAATTTTTGATGTTTAGTTGCCCGTTCGACAAAAATAGGTACTCGTTTTTCCTCTTAGATTAATCGTCACGAAAATAGCAATAGTTATTTTTCCATCGGGAAATCACGCGCGAAATATTTAAATGTGTCTTGGAAAATATATAGATTACTCGAAATAAAAAAAAACACAAATCGATTACAAAGCGACGAAAAATTAATTGATCGAGCTGAGTCTCTCGATCTACTCTTAAATGGGTTGTTTCAGCGAAGAAGAAGTATATATCATCGCTGTTGTTCCCGGAAATTGTCCTGATGGCAATGGGATTAATGGGATGTGTCGCGAAAATAATTACGCGAAATCCTCTATGGACTAAATTATTTCTGCGACTTTTTTCACTTTAACGCATACATGTTCAAAGGAAAAAATTGGAGATATTAATTATTTATTGTTCCGTATAATAGAGAATTTTTTAAAATCTTCATAGATTATAATATGCATGTGCAAAAATGTATCTATTAAAATCCAAATATTAAAAAAATCATAAAGAGCAGCGAGCCACCGGACATAATATGTTGACATAAGTAATTAAAAAAAGGTATTTAAAAAATAGAAAGTAATACATTACTTATCATCAAGTGAATAAAGATGATAAAAAAGTGTATCTGAGACGTAATGGGATTGTTTTTTTGCTAATTTATTTTTTCTTTTTACACTTCATGTTTCATTTTACTAATATTCCTTAATTTTATTTTCTTAGAAAACAATTAAGCAATCTTAAAAATGCCGATAATCAACAATTTCGTGTGTGGGGAAATACATTTCCATTCAATTTTACTCACCATTGTGACTACATATTATTTTTAGTCATAGAGATCTCATCACTAAGATTTCGGACCGATATTGCCAATCAGTTTGTTCAGTAATTTGTTTATTACTTTTTTATCGATGAGCAGCCTCACGTATTGAATTTAGTGTTGCCTAGTATACGCAATGCGTTGTACAAGTGCTCTTTACGGAGAACGGGTTATAAATTTTCGCTTTAAATGCGTTTATTCAGAGTATTTCGCCAATGTTACCGTATCGTCCGTACCGTCATCGTATCGATATTGTCGGCTAAAAATTCAAATAGAAAATTTCCCTCCCGTTCCTTAGGGTTTTTTTTCTAGGCGATAGTATGTACATGTTTCGATCGTTTAGACAACAAATATTGGTGGAATAAGCGATGCCGAACGTGCTCTTATTTATGAGAGCGTGATAGAGAGAATGAAAAAGATAAAGAGGAAAGACAGAAAGAAAGACAGAGAAAGATACACAGAAGTAGAAAAAAAAGAAGACAAAGGAAGAAGACAAAAAGAATGAATATTTGCAGGGCTTAAAATTGAACCGACCGACTTTTCTCTTTGCTGCCGTAAACAATTAAAATACATTCATCTCGTACGCGCGCGAATATCGATTTAAATCATAATGATCGCATGATAACTGAAAGCGAAAACGAGAAAAAGATATGCAAGTGTGAATGAATATTTTTTTGCTGCTGCAAACGTAACGAGTCTCTGATTCGTACAAACAAAATGCGATTTGACAAGTTGAGGAAACATGGAAAGTTGATGTTTGTGTATTATAATCCCCTAGAAGAAATCCCCTATCGTTTGCAATAAAAATTCTTCTTGTTTCAGATATCAAGTAAACTCACTGAGAGAAGTAAAAATAAAATGATTTTTGTTATTATGCGCAAAGAGCTTTCGTATATAGTTTTTTAAAACAAAAAGCTATAAAACATTTGTCACTCGTCACAGGTATTTCTCTTTCGTCCAATGTCAATGTCTTGCTTTGAGAAGAAATGACATGTTTACGATCAAGATAAAACTATCATCTAAATAGTGTGTAATCTTTTTTTTTTGTATATGCAATTTATGTTTATATTATTAGAAAAAAGTGGTACGACATTTTCATATTCTTTATACTAGCATAAATAGAATTTTGAGGACATCTGGCATTCCGAAACCGCGAAGTAAGTACATTCACGAACAGATTTTTCGTGGATGAACTCGAAACGTGTGTAACAAGCAATCGCATCTGCAATCGACGAGGCAGAGACACGCGCGCACGTGTGTGTGTGTGTGTGTGTGTGTGTGTGGTGCGCGCGTATTGTGTATGAGCTTAGTATTTTTCATTTGTTCGGCGAACAAACCTGAGGCCCTGCAACATGTCTCGGAACGCATTTTAGATTGGATTGCGTGCCTGTATGCGGCGTACGAAATTTTCCCCGATTGTATTGCGTCGCGTCGGCCTCTCTTCGAGCACGTTAGTCTGTACTAGCAAAGGTTCCAACAAGGCACAAGACGCAACGTACAGTCCATCAAATGTCCGTACAATCAATATATAACAGATAGAGCACTGATCGTACAGCAGGTGTGGCGCCGCGCCGTCTCCTATAGCTACACACACTTTTTCATCAACCTGAAGTCGATTTCTCTTCAACAAAAATTTGTTATTTTTGTCAGTGATATTGAATAAATTAACATTGAGTTAAAATAAAATATAATATACATTTCTATCGTATTATATAAAAACAAAATAAATAAATATGTTTGTTTCTTCTCACTTTCTTATCAAAGAGAAAACGACTCCTGAATTGATGAAAAACTTTTTGGTGAACTATGACGGAAGCGCGCGACAAATCTTGGCGCACGCTCCGAGAAAAATCAACGAAGTGCGACTTGATTAGCACACATCCATTGTCAGCGCGACACGAGTATGCATATATATGTATGTGTGCAGACGTCACGACACGCGCGGAACGAGATTAATGTATGCATATATATGTATACATATACACGTAATACAGATACAAGTACAGAGAAGTGCAAATCTTACGGCATCATATACACGTGACGTTAGTATAGTTATACACAATGTGAGGATATACAGACTGTATATATATATATATAGGCCTTGTTGATGATTACTTGTATATTACACTCACCATATTATAATCATCTATTTTGCTGATAGAGCGGAGAAAGATGTTGACCTTCACATTTGTAGGGCCATCTAACACGTCGACCGGAACAGAACAAAAGAAATCGATTAATTAAATCGGTCGCCGTGAACCGAGAATCGCTTGCTTTACTTTTGTTTTGCTTTGTTAATTCGCTTTTGCTTTCATTTTTCAATTTCACCGGAATAAGTTTGCGGTGTAGGAGAAGATCACCGAAATGAATGAAAGGATGGGGTTGAAAAGGAAAGAGAGCGATCAGGTGATAAGATGACTCTGAAATGGTCTCTTATTCTCTGACTTTGATTTGTCGAACGTACGTATCACACGCAATAATGAATCGAAGACGCAATAGATGGATCACAAATGTTGCTTCTGTCGATCGTGCGATATCCGAATGACTAGATAAACAACAAAACGTTATCACGTATTTCTGTGCTTCATCATCAGGAGCTGCGCGACATATAAATTCGCAGTAATTATGGGAAAATTATAGTTATAACTGAATCGTACAATGCATCAGTAATTTTACAATTTAGTCATTGAACTCTATGTTGCAAGAGATAAAACATTACGGAAGATATAATTAACCAAAGTTTTAAATCGTTACGAAATATTATTTTAACAAGTCTTACATTACATTGCCACGAGGCACAGAACACGCATAAAAAACATTTCATTATACGGCTCAATGTGTGTATAAAAGAGAACTTGAAGATGAGATTTAGGTATATATATGCAGATAGATATAAAAGATTGTAAGATTGACATAAAATTTGAATAAACACGCTATGCTACGACATTTAAGTGGCATGTAGTGATGCAATGGAGCGAACTGCAGCGATTTAACGAACGTGTGTATGTGTTTTTTTTTCTTTTTCACAGATAAGTTAGCTCGAATCAATGTTGCAGATAAACTAGCGGGTTATGAGAACTACGGATCTTCTACATAATCGAAAGGAAAGAACTTGTCTTATAAACTAATACGAAGTAAGATTATAATTTAGATTTTCGAATGATAATATAATCTCTCTGCGTACGAGAGTATTTCGTATCGCGAAGATGAAATAATAATAGGCGTTAAAAGCAGCGACTATTGATCTGTGCGCTTTGCCAAGTGTAAATAATCTGGTAACAATATAAGTAAGAAGTAAAGAGTCACTGTGTTTTGAAAGTATACGCGCGCGTAGTATACGAACGTACAGAATGCTTGAACTGTCGTCGTTGTGTGCGTAGTCTCGGAACGACGAGCGATAACAGGCGTCACTGGTTGGATGAATCTCAAAAGAAGAATAAATATAGTAGTTTAACTATTTTAAACTACTTATCACAATTTGTGTATTTGGTGTATGTTAAAATGTTTGTTAGAGACGCTAAACAAAACTAAACAATTAATTACTCAAAATTTAATGCAACTTAAAAATTAGATGCAAATGTGTAAGTACGGATTTTATGAATAAAATATATCCGTAACACACACTGTCAAGATAATAAATCAGAAATTCTATGATCGAACACTTGAACGTAGACACTCGACACTGGAAAAAAAAAACGTGTTTTACTGCGGAATTTTCGAGTGAATAAAACCAACTTATTATACGCTTTCTCGATTGGACCGTTTGTCCCCGCTCTCCGTAACGGACTCGACCAAATATCCGGGTCGGCTTTTAACACAGAAGGAATCAAATCGTCGCGATTTTGCATCTTTCTCGCTTGTTTTCGTGGACGCTGCTCTCGGACGCGCGAGATGTGCTCTCACTGATGTTGTTACCACTTCGGCACGAGTGCGCGGCATGGGGACTAGAAACACCTAGGAAAGAATCCCATTGCCATATTCAGTGTTTACATCCTATAGTGATAGAAACTCAATGATAATCGAGAATCTGTGCATACAAACGATGTTCAGATCCTATAGAAACTCGATTTCACTAAAAACCGAATGATTGTTCAATGTTCGACTTT
Organism: Pseudomyrmex cubaensis; assembly: GCA_014825685.1. NCBI lineage: Eukaryota > Metazoa > Arthropoda > Insecta > Hymenoptera > Formicidae > Pseudomyrmex > Pseudomyrmex cubaensis. The sequence continues at coordinate 19,263 of QVOA01016880.1, read as the reverse complement.
TTAAGTTGCAATTTGTTCTTGATATCATGAAAACTTCTGAAACTACATTTTTGAACTACATTCGCGATCAACAAAATATCTTCTTTGCTACTAATACTATTAATAGTACTTTGCTGTAATATTTTATTAAATATGATGGAAGAGAGAGAGAGAGAGAGAGAGAGAGAGAGAGAGAGAGAGAGAGAGAAAGAGAGAGAGAGAAAGAGAGAGAGAGGAGAGAGAGAGAGAGAGAGAGAGAAGAATGATCAATAACATGTGACAAATATAGAAAATAAAAAACCGAGTTCTATCGCATTTTTACTATAAAGATCTCAAAAGTTGTATACTTTTGTACCTATATCTTTTATCATATATATTATGCCTCATTCTTTTAAAATCGGAAACTGAAATTTTGTTTAACATAGTTATAGTTTTGTTTTGTATTTTTTTGCGAAAAAATAAAGCAATTAAAAAAATAAATAAATAGCAATTTTATCCTTTGTACTTTTAAGAAAAAAATCACATTGTTTGTATGTATTTCATATTATTGAAATATAAATTTAGTTTGTCGATAAAAAGAAACAGAGGAACTCAGTAATTAAAATGTTAAAGAAAAATGTAAAATAAACATAAAAAAGCGAGCATAAGTAGAGAATGCTTAATAATTGTGCTGTTGCACGCGGAAAACGTATTCTCATGAAAAGAAAGAACGTATTGATTTACCAGAATATCTATTAAATTTTTGACAACCAGTGAAATACAATTCTTTCTTCGTCGACGATGTCCGCGCAACACCAATTGTTAAAATAGCGCCTGGTTTTCTACCAAATTTCTTAAAAAGTCTTAAGCCGCCAATTTGATGTTCATTAACGTTTATTTTAAAAAAGTGATACGGCAACTCAGACTAAATCACAATTTAGATTTTGCAAAATTTAGACGCTCAAATATTTCAAACTAGAAGTGTAATATACTTACATACATTTCTATGCTTACAATCGTAGGCACGAAAAAGCAAGATGTAGATATACACATAATTGAGGCAAAAATTAAAATTTAGACATATATATAGCTTGATCATAGACATTTATAATTATAAATCTGTTCTCTTTCTATACGCGTACAGTCAATTCCAAAATAGATACACACTAGCCGAATAAAAGCATGCGCTTGACCCGTTCTTATTGAACGACAGATAGATCCGAAATGTTTTGTGTCGCTAATCGGTACATTGCAGTTGCATTAAACGCTCGTAATCTCGTAAGCGACCTTCGGCTATTGCTGTTTTGCAAAGGTTTATTAAAGCTTTCCTCGTGCGTCAATCGTAGATTGCCAGAGGTGGTTATTTTGTTATATTCAAGTATTAAAAAATAAACCAATCCTCTCTTCCTCGACACATGTATTTTTTTTCGCGAACTTATTGTGAGTTAATGGAATGGTACTGATATATTTTTTTCTTTTATATATTTTATAATTGCTTTTTTTGTATTCAAAACTAAAATATAAAGAAAACTCTTCTATATTGCTTTGTGATAAAGTCACATAAAAATTAAATTATCTTCCTATTAGTTTGTATAAATAAAAAAATACAATCAACTGTATGATAAACTTTCATTTATGTTTATCAGCAAGTATATTAGTTAATTATATCGTATATTTGCTGGTAAATACAAATAATATTGCAAAGTTTTCTGGCAGTAAGAAGAAGAGAATCAATTAAAACAAAGAGACAAGGCTCTTGAAAGTTAAATTAAAGATCAAATTGGTCAATAAAAGCCGACGCAGGATGTTTTTACGGAAAGAATAAATAAATAGCCATAGGTTCCAGATTTGACTCTTGGCCGGGGTGTTTTTTTTCGCAATATTAATTTAGATAGGAGGGTAAAACGAGGATTTCTCATATACGTGATGCAATACCAGCATCCTATATGATTTACGAATTGAAAATTTCAACTCAAATTCAGTGGTATAATTTACACTAAAAATTTAAATATATATATGTATATATATGTATATATATGTATATACTTATTTATTTATTTATTTATTCATTCTTTCCGCAAAAACATCCTACGTCGGCTCTTATTGACCAATTTGATTCTTAATTTAAAAATCAATTAAAACCAGAACATAGATGTAAGTGCGTAAATATCCATGATAACTGTTAAGACAGCAAAATAACATAAGAGAGTACGCCAGAAGTTTAGATTCTCCTTTGACCCTTTTTTAGTAGCACTTGAATTGAAGTTTTTGCAAGATTTTGTTATGTCGGTAGTGTCCCTCGTAGACATTTATATATTGACTCTGTAATCGGCTTTTCTCTTCTTCCTATAATGCAACATCAAAGAGCCTTTTTTATTTCTTCCAATATTTTCTGCTCGTCGTATACTTATTACCCTTTCAGATCTCTCTCTCTCTCTCTCTCTCTCTCTCTTTCTCTCCTCGTCTTTTTATATCTGATCTTCTGTATTTCTTAGCTCTACGTGTCACGCAATAAATGATAAAAATATCAGTAATAAAGCAATAAAACAACATTCAACTATCACTGGAGTGAATAAGGTTATATGCGATAATCGGGAAAAATATAAATTTCAGGTTATTTAATCAACGATTAGTTCACTATTATATCAAAACCAAATGTTTAGAGTATCTATTATAATATATGTGTGTGTTATTATTCTCATATGTATATACGCTCCCACATTTATATATAAATAATTATCTTACATTTCTTAGATAATTATAAATTGTGATGAACCGTTCTTACTTTTACTCATCTTTGTTATTATATATATATCTATGTTTTATGTTGATTGGTTATTGTTATTAATAAATTATCAACATATAGAGAGTCATTCGATAAATTCTCGAGTATAACCGATAAATTCTTAAATGTCATCATCTTTTCTTGCACTTAACGCGTGAATATTTTAAAAACGGTCTATAATGGTAGGTTAATCGCGGAGAGGATCGATCAGTAAACGACGAACGAACTCAAAGTGGATCTTGCTTTGCTCGGTTTTGATGAGAACGCACGTTGAAAATTGAAGCTGTTCTATAACGAGAATCCGTGACAAAGTCGTCTTTCGCATCGTGCTACTCCCATGTATAATTGATTGGTACCAGACCTGTCTAATTACACTGCCTCTGTGTTGTCCTCACAATTGGCAATTCGTGGTTAATCTCAATACTGTCGCGATAGAACAATGTCGTTTCCGCCAAAAGATCGTCGTTGCGACTTCTCAGGTTATTTTCTGCTAAATGCGTATTTGCCAAATGTGCGTCGCATTTCTAGCCATTCTAAAAGTATTGGCCAGACGCTATAGGTATTTCGCGTCTAAAGTCTAATGAATGCAATATAGATTAGTTTGAATATAGTCCAAAAAAACAATTAATAAAACAAAATTATATATATTTGATCGTAGAGATATATATTTATAGTGCAAGAATGATACTTTATAAATCTTTTTATATTGCTGAATAAAACAAACAATAGAAAAATTACAACTTGTTTTAGTTTTTTTTTCTTGGAATGAATACACAAACAGACGAATCTGCATCTTCTATTATATAAACTCTGCACGTTATGACAAAAAGAAATAAAAAGTATGCTGAATATATATGAATCTTGCAGTTCGCATAATGCGGCTCTTGAAAAATTAATTCTTGCATTTAGATTGCGATTGCAGCGGTTCTTGATTTACGCCAGCGATTACACTGCTGACATGACTTGCACTTTCGGTTTTTCCGCAATGATTATACAAGAAGATCCCTAAAGATCTTTCTTTCAAAGTGAACGTTTCTTTTAAATGTTAAATATAAATCGCACAAAGAACATTTGATTTTCATTTAGATAGACTTAAATAGATGTAGCATACAAATGTGTATGTGAATGTGTACTCTGTGTGTGTATGTGTGTATAGTTACGTTTTCTAACCATAAGATTATTAAGAATGAGGTAAAAAAGGTTGCACATACTACCGCAGAGTTGTAGCAGCATGAGATTGTTTTAGCGAGTATATTATCGCACGGTGCAGTAAAAGAGTCAAGAAGTGAGTCAACGGTACATCTTATAATATATGTACATATGTGTATACAGAGTCCACTAATATATATACATACATATATTGTATATATGTACGCACGCGTACAATAAAATAAACAATTTATTATTAAAATACTGCAAAAAATGAGAAATAGGAAAGAAGACAAAATAAAGACACGTGTGCGAATAAACGAGGAATAGTAGATAATAATAGATAAGAGAAAGAGAGATAGAGAACGCTCCATTACGTGTACGAGTGCATTATATGTACATGTGTGTGGTACATATACGTATCTGCTGTATTGCAAGGCGGAGCATGTATCTATATGTTGTAATGTGTATATGCGCACGCGCAGGTGTATGTGTACATATGTACTTAGCATTGAAGACTCAACGTGGATAAACATAATCGCAACAAGTCAAAAAGAGATTAAATTTCTTCAAATTATCTACCACACAACAGCAGGTGAGCGGCACTATATATTCTAATGGAATCTCGTAATTACGCACAGCACGACACTAAATAGACGAAGAAAAAATTCGTAAGAAAAGAACAAGATATAGGAACGAGATTGTATCACTCATAATATGAAAACCAACTCGATACAATTTAATGTATAAAAATATAATTTCTGAGCAAAACTGAATTTCGACAAACACACTAAAATAGAAACTTTTTTGTGTACATACAAAGTTATTCCAATCAATGTAATTTCTATTGAACTAATTTTCAAATTTTCAATTATTGAACATTATGTACTTATTAGTTGACGAAATAGAGACAATTATTACAATATAGAGATTTGCATAGTATAATAACGTCATTGCACATAATTACATTATTAAGTTAGTATCTCATTCATTTGTCATCTGCGTTTCGTGTTCATGCGATCTGTGTTTCGCGAAAATGCAGAAACACGTGTCTTCGTCATGCATTTTGTGTAGCGTTCAATATCGGCGAACGATAGAGCGTCGTGCTATTCGTAAGTTTCAACTCATTCATAGACATACAGAATAGATACTTGCTTAACGTTGAGAATATGGTAGGTGGAGTTACAAAAGAGCCACGAGGCGGGCCTCGAGATACGCAACGGGTATTTGGTGTTTAGCACGAGAAGGAGAAGAGAGACACAAAGAAGTAGATTGAAAATGTGTCGTCTATACATCGTGAGATCAAAAAGGATATTAGGATACTATTACAGCGACTTATAACAAATAAATAAACGTGTGCGTACACAGGCTTTTCCATCGGCGTCGGAAAAATAGTTCATTAACTAAGACGTCTTGTCGATTTCTCGATTTCTTTTTCGTCTAACTTTTATAAAATTAGTACAATGTTTATTTTTTCAACAAAGACACTCAAGCTTCAAATACAACTCCTACTATCTAACTTTAGATAACTAACCGTTCGTAAAAATGACGAAGCAAATATGGGAATTATGTAATAATGGCTGATTAGCTTACGCCGCGAGACCTCTTGCTCCTGACTAATCCGTTAAAATAGTGTATTGTGAAGTGTCGTCTCGATAAAAAGTGATTTAGTTTTAGAGGTATACATTAGTCGTCGTCAAAACAACGAAAGCTTAGTAACAACGCAACTTTTTTCCTGGGTAAGTAATTTTTACTTTTTAAGTTTTTTTAATGCATTTTTAATTTATTATTGAAGTGTAAACATTCCTATTTCATTTAATGGAATTGTTTATTAGTTATGAGACTTTGCACATTAATTTGGTTAACTCTCATATGTAAAGAACATAATAAAAACATTTGTTCCAAATTTTAATTAACAGATTCAATACCAAATATAACTTTTTTTACTTTATTTGTCCTATTTCTTTATAAAATAAAATATTTTTCTTGTTGAATAAAAACACTTCAATTATATTTGTGTTTTTAAGTGACATCGTCATTTTTACGAATGCTTAGTAATAACGTTTCTCAGGATAGCTTAGTTATCTAGGATTAAAAATTGAAAAATAATCGAAAAACAATGTAAGAATTATAAACTTATCTTCAGAGTCTGTAATTTTAGGAAACAAAAAATCCAATATATTTTTACATTAAATATAAAATTACAAAAACATTGTCTAAAAATTCGCCAAGGAATTCGTCATTAGACTGTCTTCCGGCAGCGATGGGACTCCCTGTATATTGGTATCTATATATTATATGTGATCGTTATACATCTCCCGCAACGCACAAAGTAATTGACACGAGCGTCCGAGGAACGCACATACGCACGCACACGTGCGTTACGTCAACGTATAGCACATACAGTTCTCCCTTTAAATACGCGCAGATATTGTAACACATGGTAACAAAACACCCAGCATTAAATATGTTACTTGTATATAATAATAAGACTTATATGTGTCACTGTGTGTGTGTCTCTTTGTGATTATATATATATATATATATATATAATATCAACGTATATATATATATCAACGAAGTGTGTTGCATTCCTCTTCAACTTACCATAGTAACGTCATCTATTTTTGAGATACTTCGAACAAATATGTTGACGCGGACAACCGCGGGCCCATCTAACATGGCAAACAGAACAAATAAAATTAATCAATCTCTGAGCAACAGTCAGATATATCGAAGATAGACATGTGTGCGTGTGTGTGCTATGATGAAATTAAATCCTTCTCAATCTCTCTACAATTAAACAATGAGTTATTCTTAATATATTCTATTCGAAGATCTTATCTGTTCGAAATTTTCGAGAATTTCCGAGAATTCGCTATTCGATTACAATTTCATTTATCTAAACTCATCTCTTCTTCTGACTATGCTTATCTCGCTCTTTCGATTTATTCGTTGCGTCTTCCTGCTTCGAGATACTTCAGTCGAACGGAGCGAAATCGGATTTAACATTCGACAAGCGTTCCAATGCGCTTATTATCGTTAAAACGTAACGCCGCTGATACAGGGAAAACGTTTAATCGTGATCTTAAAAAGCGACGATAAACTTCGCTTCAAGTGGAAAGCGTAATGTATTTTATTAACCGTTTCGCGGTTATATGAAGCGTATTTTCTCTTATATATATTCTTCCAAAGCGCGCGTAACACAAAAATATATTGCTTTCATTAAAAATATTTCGTCAGTTGTTAGAAACATTAGCTTTTATAGCAAACTATATTGGATATACAACTATATTGGATGTATATATGTATATACATATATATATACATATATATATATATGTATGTATGTATATATGTATATATGCGTGTGTATATATGCGTGTGTTACGTATGATCAATATATATATATTGATCATACGTAAAAAATCATTCAGGCTGCGTCCCGATATTCATTGCTAGTACTGCAAATCTATAATTCACGTTACATGTACCATAAATTACCATACCATAAATTTGCAGTACTAAATAAATTAACAGTGAATATGAAAATAAAACCTTAGATAGATCCGTAAATCTCGCTAACACTACTTCTTCCTTCCATCTCTTCTAGTTATTTGTCTAAGCAAAATTTTTAACTGAATTTGTTGAATTTTTTAATGATAACGCTTCATTGAGAATCGCGGCTGCAGAAATAATATATGACGCGTAAAAGTGGAACACAAACGTTAGTTCGAGGAATTTTAGTCGCGCGATACTGTGAAACGAATTTTCTCTTACTACCTAGCTTGTTTACTTGTTCGAAATCGATGCTCTCCCGTAGGAAATAACCGACATCGGGGATAATCGATACACGCGCATGGGACGAACGATAACAGGACGAATCATGAGATACGGATCAACGGAAGTTAAATAAATTGTGTGCGCAGGCACAATCGAGCGAGTTGAAATATGAAGGATCGGATAAGCGGAAATGCGATGAAAAATCGATGACAACTGCCGTCGCTGCCGTTGATGATAACGACGACGACGCGATATTGTTGTAAGACACATGTGTCTTACAACAATATCAAATTACCTCGATCTTTCTGAATTGAATCTGATACTTTGCGATCTGATAAAGCAAACATGTTTGCAGAAGCGATATGTCAAGTTCTAAAACATTTTCCAAACTATGAGAAGAAAACTCGCGGAATTTTAAAATCATGTACAAAAATTAGCAAACGAAGATTCGAAATATTGGCGCCGTAAGGAATAATGAAAATGTCGTTTATTTTTGACATTTACTTTATTGACATTTTGATCATCTCGTTCATCAAACTCATTCTCTATTTCTCTCTCTTTCTTTTTTTTCTCTCTCAAAAATATGCGGTGAAGCTTTGAAAATCGATGCGCGCTATGGATACGCATAATAAAAATGAAAAAAAAAAAGGAGCAAGTTTTCATAGAAATTTCTTTACTCGTAACAATAGGAAATCTAGAGCCGCCCTCACGCGCGTAATATTATATCGAACAAAATCTTCATGTTATCATTACAGTCTGAGTAGTATCAAATTTGTTACTGTCTTTCAAAAGCACGAAAAATGCGCATCTATAATCTATCATTGTGCAAAATCACAATTGCTCGAGTCCAGCAAAAAACTTTGAAAGTTATTTTCGGGTGACAAACTTGGATGAGTCGATGATCAACAACACCTTTATGTCAAAGTTGCCCGACAGTTTGACGATATATTATTAATTATAATATTAGAAACTAATGCCGTAAAATAGCGGGGTGACATAAGGCGCACATCGTAAACGCGAATATGATAGACTTTATATACAGAAAATCCAGAATAACACGCGTATCTAGGTAAGGTTACTTTGATATCGCTCGAGCTTGCAATTGACAACCGATCTATTTCTCGAATAAGTGAAAATGTCTTTTCAGTTTCTAAATTATTCTTTGCAGAAAGCTGTCTATTCTTATCGTGTCGTTCAATATTTCAGAACGTTCTCGTTGAAGAAATGCTTCAATTCCAGATATTGAAAGTATTTATGGAGTACAAGCGATTATCATAAAAGTCGAAGAGGATTGTCCAATTTTATGTCTCCTTTAAAATCGCATTCTAACTATAATTTGATATATGTCGCAAAAGATTAAATTTTGCGTTTTGTTTCAATCATATCAGTCTGTATGTGATTCAACAAAACAGCCAAAGGCAAGCTATGAAGCAATTACTAGAAACGTCGAAACACAATCAATTGCGCAGTGTAGCCCGCTATTCGATCATTATCAGTGTTTAACTGCATTTAAACGCAAACGCGCGTCAGCGTCAACGTCGATTGGCGAACGCGCCTCATTATGTCAAGTTTTTATCATTGTCATATATAATTCTTACTTCCTGTTTGCAGCAGCATGAACGTGCCAGCCGTATCGTCCTGAGTCATACAGAGTGTTTGCGTACCATACCGCCCTACATGAACCAGGACAAGACATCGGACACGCAGTATTCGTCGGGACGACGTTCGCCGGCGTCGTCGTCGACGATTCCTCAGCATCGTCGATATCGTGCCTGACCTACTCTTCGATTTTTCAAATCCAAATTCTTGCTACGTGAAGTGCAAGCAGGAAACTTTACGAGTCTCTGAGCTTGACTGATTTCGGGCATGAATGCTTCAAGTTCGAAACGTTCTAGCATTCGAAATCAGTCTTGCGCGATAAAAGAATGAACACGCGTGTTTAACAAAGCGCTCATACATTGATCTCAAAAGTGTTGCTCATATTATTTATTGATATTTATCCCGCATTATCTATACAAATTTTGCAACGCAGATGATGAATATTTACTGAATAAATTGATTGTAAATTAATTATTACTATTTCTTGATTGTAAATGTTATCGATAACTCTGAGTCTCACGCGATTCTCTAAATAAAAATCAAAGCGCTAATTATTAAGAAAAGTTGGTAAATAGTTATGCAGTTATAGGAACCATCTTTCAATCTCAAAAATTTTGACATATATTGTCAAAATCTTCTCCCTGAATAATAATATGAAGGTTTTATCCGTCGGTCGTTGTTTGTTAGAAAGTTATTAGCCAAAAAAGTTTACTGCAATTTTATAACGTATAACGATTGTCATAGGATACGCGCGAGCAGGAAAAGGAACAAATCACACAAAGCGAGGTCTGACAAACAATTTTCGAGATACTATATAGTTTTTATTTTATTTATTCATTAATATTTTTGCATATCGGATATTTATTTGCCATTATTTCGAAGAAAGCATCTAATCGCTTCTCAACATCAAATGTTTTCTTGAAAATAAATTCCAAACTTGGCTTCACATCGATTTTAACAATGGTTCCACCAATTTGAGTCTTGTTGCGAATCAACCAATCATACATGAGCTAAAAAGTTATAAATTTGAAAAAATATAAACCTATGTGGAACCTCGCTTTTCGTGGACAGCGTATGCGTGGAGACAGACCTACGGGGGAGTGGGGGGCTCCACTATCCAAAAAACTAGACACATAGGTTTGGCTTGAACCTCGCTTTGCGTTAAAAGTTACTTTCCACATAAAGCGAGGTTCAATCCAAATCTATGTGTTTAGTTTTTTAGATAGTAGAGCCCCGCTCGTAGGGGAGGGGGGCAGAACACACTGTCTTTACGCATACATTTTCTACGCAAAGCGAGGTTCCACATGAGTTTATAGTTTTGACTAAATTTTCAACTTTTTTTAAAACGAGAAATTTGTAATATAATTTTATTTTCTAATTTATGTCAGATGTTCACTATATAACAACAACAACTTCTCTCGTAATGACTCAGTCGTCGTTGGGTATTTTGAAAGTAATAAAAAAAATATCAACAAAGCAGTAGTGAATCGTTACAAGGGAATTACTGCAAGATCATTTTAGTATAGAAAAGTAAACAAAGACAGCTGAAGCATTTGAAAACGTTTATTCTACATACATACGGCATCACAGAAATACTCTTTATTACATGTTAATAACTTTTTTACGAACAACGACCGACGGCTAAAACTTTCATATTAGTATTCAGAAAGGTGACCTTGACAACATATGTCAAAATTGTTGAGATCGGAAAATGGTCGTTGAAGATGGTCCCTATAACTGCATAATTACCAAATTTCTTTTCAAAAGAAAATTAAAATAGAATAAATCGGTTTTTTTATGTAGCAAACAATTCTGTAGAAAATAAACAAAAATGACTTTTCTGGTAGAGCAACGAGATTGATATCTGAAAATTCAATCATCATTTTTTTAATGTGCAATTGGTTGTATGTACAGAATAATTTAGATTTATATACATCTCTTTACACGTATTATTTAATAAGTTCATATAATTGAAGTTTTAGAGAACAACTCGTAAGTATTAAGAAGAATAAATAATATTTTTCCTTTACAATTGTATCAAAATGATTCCGTCACAAAAAGTAAAGTCGAGTATTATCTGAAAAATATATATTCTATACAATATTCTAGACTGATCATTTATCTCTTGGTGAGAGATCGCTCTTTGATCTTTCGGCGAACGCGCTATGTTTTACACAAGAAAAACTCGAACAAATAATGAGGCCTTCCTGACAGTAAGCCTAGCACGTTTGCTTTTGATACAAGAGAGTGCCGGAACGCGTCCGATGTAACTTCTCAACGTGCACTTCCGGACGATGGTAGTAGTATATGTAATCTCGTTACCTCTATGTGAAACATAAGTTTTGCTCTGCGGTCTCGACAAGGATGCAACGGGCCGGCCGATCGTCTTTTCGCGAGTATCATCAGTTGAGAGCATCCGTTGCGTGTATTGAGAGTGCTTACGAGTTTCCCGAAATAACGTAAAAGCTTGACGAAAAATCTAAAATACGTTTTCTAATCTTTTACACATTTTTTTCAAGTGTCTTTTGCGAAAACTTTTTACTGTCTATCTCGACTTTCTGTGATACATTCGCGCGCGGATCGTATAGTTCTCGTCTCGCTTCGTAATAATAACGAGATCGAGAGAAATAAGATTACTTACGAGGGAAGGGGGGAGTTGAATCTTCGTCCCATGAGTAATTGCGTTACTCAGATTGAAGCACGTAGCAGTTAAGGATTAACGCGACCGAGCAGCAATACAAGCGACTCAGAAATAACGACCACTTGTACCTTCCGCAAAATCCTAGTATAATAGTACTTTCGGATCTTTTTTGTCCGCAGTCCCACACATTCAAGTAAGAGCAAGCGCGACTTAGGTGCTGCTCGCTCTTTTTTTTATTTCGCCACTCTGCAGTGTTTGTCCAAATGCGACGTATGTAACTAACATACGCAAATGTATATAAGCTGAAATGCCACATGCCTGCGTCTATGCTATAAAAAGTGCTAGAGTTTCTGGAATGGAATCTAGAGTTTCTCAGGTTGATAGGTTTTTAGTTCAAGGGTGGCGGTAATGATGAACGGTTCGCGTGGACGTGATGTTCCTTCGAGAAAGAGCTGCTAGCAACGGTGGTAGCTAGCAACGAGGCGAGGTGAGGCGAGGCGAGGCGAGGCGAGGTGAAACAAGGCGAGTGAACTATGGAGCTAAAGGGCAAAAGAGCGTGGAACAAAGGAAGACAAGATGCTGCTGACCGGCACTCTGCTACGTTGCTGCTTCTACTACGTTGTGTGTTGTTGCTGCTACCGTTTTTACCAGTCTTCGCCTGATCTCTTCAAGGGAAGAGTGTCGTCGCCATCCGGTCGCTGCTGGATTCTCTTTTCTTTCCTTTGTCTGAGATTTTGTTCACTTTCTCTCTCTCTCTCTCTCTCTCTCTCTCTCTCTCTCTCTCTCTTTCTCTCTCTCCCTCTGTCTCTCGCTTATACACACTCACTGTGATTTCGAGACCAAGATTTACCTAAGACCTACTTTTGCGCCTACTGCGTTTTTTGCAAAAGTGATAGAGACAAATAAAGAAAGGGAGTTAAAGTTAAAACCGCAAGAGAAGAAACGGCGAATTGCGGTCGGTTGCGGTTTTTAAAAGGCTTTGTTGATTATGTTAGTTAGGCGTTTATATACTTACCATCTTGATGTCACTAATTGTCGCAATGCTTCGCACAAACAGGTTTACCCGGACAATGGCCGGCCCATCTAAGGGCAAAAACAATACAGCTCCCTTTTAGTGAGTCAGCATTTCTGGTGGCTTACATACTCTACTGGAATGTGCCTGACATTATCTTTTTACTGCAATCGCGGTTATTATTATTTAAGCGCTCCCATCGAACGCTCTCGACACAATTCAAGGTTGATCGGGAATAGATGTGTGGAATAATCGAGTGTCAGTTTCGCGTCAAGTCGTTACGTCGTCGGATTCGGTCGAGAGATCCAAATTACAGAATATTGCAAAATCGAAGGATGGCTTTTGGAACTTTACTTCCATTTTCCTCGAAGAGCAGCTCCGACGCGCTGACACAAGAATCACGTACATTATTTGAGATGACATCTGCTCGCCAGAAATTCAACATTTAAAAAAAACTGCAAAAACATAATAATATATTGGCGGTTTGTGAAACATGGAAAAAAACTACTTTCGAAGCGGCACCATCGAGGAAAATTATAACAGTCTCTTTTTTGTCGTCACTCAATTATAATGCGATAGCAAATCGTGACTCACGTATAAGTATATCCATATCTGAACTCTAGGGTACGAATTTAGAGAAAAAGAGCAATATTTAAACCCTAATCGTGCGCAATTTTTAATATCTTATAATACAATACATCTAGATTAAAGAATTGTGTTTTTGTTTGCTTTTTATGACAGTTTCACGATATACAAAGTACGACGCGAAGATATTTGTGTCATTTCAAGTTTTATACGGATCTAATTACCATTTGTTTAATTCGCTACACAGAATAAAGTGTAATTTCAACAGCTCTACACTATGTATAATATAAAAAAAATGCAGAAGATCCGCGCGGTGGAACGAATACGGTGAGTTGTGATAAAGCGTTGAAGCGTTTTTCCAGTATTTTTCCGTCATTATTGTGTATGAGACGCGACTGACTTGCTCGCGTGAAATTCTGCGTGTCAAGCAATACGCGTGCGTGTGTTGCTGCAGAGTGCTCGTGGCAAAGAGCGAAAAGGTCACGCGAGTGAGTGCGATAATTATCGTCAGTGTGCGTCCGGTCAAGCTTGTGACGCCTCCTTATCTGTCTCGATACGTTTTCCGATACACGCAATTTCAGCGACGTTTCTCTTTGCTGAAATTTCACATTAATGTCGATTGTCGTCCTCACCCGATGCCCAACCGCGTGGCGGTTATCCAACGTGAAATCCGGTCGCGGCCTGCCAAATCCGGCCGCGAATGAATCCCATAACTGCGTCGATTGGCATGCCGATCGCGAGCCAGAAACACCAGCCAAATCGATTTTGTGTATCTCCCTCTCTATTCCTCTCTTTCTCAATGTCGAATGCGAATCTTTATATTGTGTGTCAACACCTGCTCTCTAACAGATATGCTTGTTTTCTCACGCTCTTCGCTCATGAATCTTCCGACCATAAGACGATCTAATTACTAGAATAACTGCACTTTTGCACTCAATTAATATCTTCGATTCACAGTTAATACATACTTGATATTTATGCTTCTTATCTTTTTTATTCATTAGTTTGAATGCACGCTTGATCAGTTTTGTTCTAACATTGCGGTCAATATTGAAAAAAAAAACTAATTTAATAGTGTTAAATGTACAAATGTTGAAGAACAAAATATAGAGACAAAATATAGCGTATGGTAACAAAAAAAAAACAGAGTTTTTCAAAAAACAAAGAGCATTTAAATTGTTTTTTGGAAAATATCTATTAGTATTCGCTAATTGATTTGATTAAAACAACAAGTTAAAACCGTATTTTCGCTCTTTACAAAAGATTCATTTGACATCGTTTAAATAAACTTTTAACACAATTTTGCACGATAGTTTCCATTAGATTATAAAATAGTACTTATTTATCAAGTATATAACTGTGTTAACTCTTTTATCTTTGTTTATTATTTTTACTTCAATGCAAAAATTGATTTGTACATTGCTCTGTCTCATTTTATATATATATATATATATTTTGTTTAAAAAAATAAATACATATATATGTATATAGAGCACAACTCTGATATTTCTAGAATAACTTATGAACTTGATGTAAAAAAGTGAACAGCGGATTCAGTTATGTAAATTGTAAAAGACGTGACTAGTTATTTCTTAGTTTATAATTTATAGGCAACGAAATTTCTCATACACTTCTCTACTTGTCTTTCTTTTCTCCATATATTCTTATATTTTTCTCTTTGCACTTCTATTTCAGTAATAAACTTTCTTCAAATCATTTACGCTTGTTACGTTGCACACAGTAGTTAGTATTCAAACCAGATTTGCAGACCGCTTTACAAGACGGAAGACGAGAACTGCGGGTAAGATATACTTAGTTAACATACGATCGCACAAAGGATGTGTGGGCAGTGTAACGATTTCGCTAACATAATGATCCGCCATTATGCTCGTCTCAGATTCAATTTCGTCTTAGAGTGCAACTAATAACAACAACTTTATTTTCCCGCTGCATCTTTATTTGTTATGGTTAGTTAAAGTTCCACAAGTGAGCCAAAAGAAACATTGACTTCCTGGCGCGATCACAATAACGTGTCAGTAAGTTAATCAAAGCATGATATTCTGTATATCTTGTGACTTATTTGCGAAAGATCAAATTTCATATACAAAGCACAGTATAGTTACTTAAACATTTGCATTTTCCATAAACATTATGCAACCAAAGTCTTTAACTAAAATAACCAATTGATTCTGCAGCCAAGGAAAGATCAACTGTTTACTTAAACGTTTAATGTTCATAGTAAGTCTAAAATAAATGAATCATTATCCATCATTTAAATTTTCTTCACAAACACTGCCGACATTGACTCGAATAAAATTAAAAATAATCGTTGTACGTGCAGCAGATGTGCAAATCTTGAATTACTTGTACATTTTTTCAGAAAAAAATGATCGAGCATTTCCGTTTTCGAAAAAGATGTGTTTCAAGCTTTCAAATCAATTATTATCGCTATAAATAAGAGACCAGGAGAGTATGTAAAATGCCTCCGCGTGTAATTTTCTTTTTACTTGTCCACGTGATCAATCGTGAGCGCCTGTCTGCCCTCTACTGCAATAAATCGGGTCGATACCGTAGATATTGTATAAGTAATGCAAGACATTGGGCGAAAGATTGAACGACAACAGTTCATCAAGATTGTAATATAAATCAACTGCGGACAAATGCAAATAAAAGTAGTGTGTTTGATCGATATAAAGAGACTACGCCATTTATTACGCCTTTGCACATATTGTGGCATATTACAGGTAAAATCGTAGTCTGAGCAGAAATACAGACTCGTAAATTACGAACCTATAGCGGTTTCATCGACTTATAAAAACACATAAAAAAAAAAAAAAAAAAAAAAAAAAAAAAAAAAAAAAAAAAAAAAAAAGAGAGAGAAAGCAGTTTTCTCATTATACATGTATCTAGTTAATGGTTAGTTCCGAAAAAAGGCTTATAGAAAATACAAAGTTGTTTTTACTTAACTATAAGAATACTATAAATATTAATAATTCTGAAAAATCAATAAACTGAAAGTTTGTACAAAGTATCCTAAAAAGCTTCAAAATAAAAGCTCTTTTAAAGTATCTATAAAATTTGATTTTATTTCATAAACAGCAAACATAAGAGCGGCCATCAAAAGAATACGTCAGTCTCCACCTGATCGATCGCGAGCAAAAGGGAATGTCGATCGAGGGTGTGACGCCGGACTTGAAAATGTCATACGATGTTTCCTCTTCAACAGTGGATTAACTCCGCGCGACGTCATCGACGATAAATGTGCCGTGATTACGTCGAACAGAGCAAAATTACGAAAACGCGATCGATCGAAAAACATCGACTATTTCTCAATTATATTCAGAAGAGATATGCATTCTCGCGTGCAAAACCGACACTTGGATAGCGCAGCTTATTATCTTATTCTCGTCGCGTCGCATTGCATTGCATTGTGTCTCCGTGTGCGCGCGATTTAACGATGTTCTTTTCCAGCAAAACTGTCGAAGTGATTGTCGGGCACGAAGTGCTATGAATTTCCGTTCTTCCTATCGCGCCCAAACGAGTAAAAACTCGCCACCGACGGCGTGCACTCATAGTTAATACCCGAACGATAAAATTAACGAGCGTCGTTTACCGTCGTGGCACGCGATCTGACCTTTAAGCGCCAATATTAGTAGTCGTATATACATATATTGTATGACATAGCCGGGGACACAAAACGTCCGTTGTGCGCATCTCCAAAGGAGATTTGCTAGAAACGATTAAAAACCTTTTATTACCACACGACACGTCTATAAACAAATAATGAAGAAATCGTTCTTTTCCTCTCCTGCAGTCGAGTTACCGCGAGATACACGGCTATAGTAGTAGTAGGTGCGCGTGCTTAGGGAATATTCCGGCCGTATTCGTTCGTTTTATTGCGACAGCTTATCGTCCGGTGCGATTTATTCAATTACTTTTTCACGCCTCTACACAAAAGGAGAATAAGATTCTATTACGATCTCAGTCACAAACTCGGTAAACATTATCGCGTGTCTTCAAGATTTTGTACAATTTATAATTAATTGTACGTGATCTCTGAAATTTTTTATAAAATACGAAATAAAAAAACACATGTTTTTAATATTTTGAAAGAGAATCTTGTACATGTTACAATGTTTATGTTACGCAACACATGAAAAGAAATAATATATGTATGTACAGATTGTCTTTTATTTGAAAATCACACAACAAGATAACTATTGGCAAATTTACTTTTATTTTAACATTTACGCAAGCGTCTACAAACACACGCGCGAGTGATTTCGCTGAGAGAGTAAAGAGTGTCATTTTGATATTTAATTAGTTTACTCTGACCATCGTTGTATTTGGCTGTGTAGCTTACTTGAGAAGTTAATCGACTAGGCTTTGATAAACGCTGGCCCAGCAAGACGTCTTCTCATTGATACGAGGCAACGTCCTCATTTCTATGTACTTGGTTTCGTTTATCTCTGGTCGCGCCAAAATGACTTGCTTCGACTCGCTGACTAACAGGAATCGCGATATTTGCTGTGATGCAATCGACGACGATCGATATTGGCGGGATTCGAAATTGCCACATCGCGAAGAAAAAACCCAATACACCTCGCGCGTAATGTGGAGGAGATTGGAAGACGATTTTGACCGAATTGCACATCGGATTGCTCCAATGGATACGTTGCACGAAGATAGTTCGACGGATACGCGAAATCTTCGCATTTTCGCGTAAAACGGTTTCACCATCGTAAAATTTACCTTCACTTTTTTCTTATTGTGAATCCGAATCACTTGTTTGAAATATTATATGTTATATAAAAGTTCTACATATTATATAATATATAAAATGTAAATTAC
The DNA here is from genome assembly GCA_014825685.1 of Pseudomyrmex cubaensis. NCBI lineage: Eukaryota > Metazoa > Arthropoda > Insecta > Hymenoptera > Formicidae > Pseudomyrmex > Pseudomyrmex cubaensis. The sequence continues at coordinate 900 of QVOA01016880.1, read as the reverse complement.
TAATCTACAAATGAAAGTATAAAAATAAAATAAATATACAAATAAGTTTACATATTTTTATCATATTATCAAGAAAAACCTATAGGTACTTCTCATAAGTAAGTAAAACATGATTTGTCAAAAAAAACTTATAAGAACAATATCTATTATCAATAATCATAAGTAGATAGACCTCAAGATTTCGAGATCGTCTTCCGTTTCAAACAAAGTCAGTCGCATTCGCGAAGTTTATGAGAGAATTTCTCGCCTCTCTGTATGCATTCACTTCCGTATGGACGTGAGGAAAATTCTCACAATTTCGACTCGCTTGCTTTCTATTACACACACACTTTAATACACACATACTTTAATACACACATACTTTAACACACACACACACACACACATGCGGGTGTGTATATATATATATATATATATATATACACACATACCCGCAATTTCTTATCTTACACACAAACATATATACACACAACATATATGTATATATATATATATATATATATATTTATACAAATATATATACGTATACATAACACATTGTCAATAGACTCGTACGCTCATTGTGACTATGCGTCGCATTAACGACGGCGCAGATCGTGTTACACTCGCACCTTTTCGCACTCGACGAACTTAACTCTTCTCGCCGAGGCGTGAGCCGAGGTGTACACATCTCTCTCCATCGCCTTGTTTTCCCTATTTCTTTTTCTCCACCGTACGTTCATATTTCTCGGCTGATTCGCCACAAAGTGTCGATATACAAAATTTACGGTATATGGTGAGGATGGATAGAAGGAGTATATATACATACATACATATATATATGTGTATATATATATATATATACATATATATATATATATATATATATATATATATATATATATATATATATATATATAT